>JAEOAD010001133.1:0-103179 GCA_036365145.1 Orientallactaga sibirica | reverse complement strand
AAACCAGCAGAAAGAGGAAAAAGTGGAAATTAGCATCGATAATTAAAAATAGAGGAAAAATAAATTTAAAAGTTTGGTCTTGTCCTTGAAAAAAAATGATGAAAATAAGCATTTTTATTGACTAACCAAGAAAAGGATAAATATTCAAATTACAAAAATAAGATAGAAGGCTGGGGAGATGGCTTCAAGAAGGAAAAGTAGTCATTACCATTTACTTTACAGAAACAAAAATGGTCATGAAGGACAACTTATGACAAGAAATTAGGTAACCTACATGAAATTATAAATCCCTACAACCACAAAATAACATAAAGTAATATAGAAAGAACTACAAACCCAAGAAAAATTTATACTAAGTAAAAATATTAGAATGGTTGAAAGATTCCCACGAAACAGTGCAGGGCTACACAGTCGGGCTTCGTGGCACACGGCTTTAATCCCAGCACTTAAGAGGAAGATACAGGAGGATAACCATGAGTTTGCAGCCAGCCTGAGACTGCACAGTGAATTCCAAGTCAGCCTGCAGTAGAGTGAGACCCTACCTCAAAAAAAAAATATATATATATATATATATATATATATATATATATATATATATATATATATGTATGTATGTATGTATGTATGGGGGCTACAAGGACTTAATGCTAAATTCTATTCACATTTAAGAAGAATTTACAGTCCTTTATAAAAATCACCAAATAATAAAAGGAGCATTTTCCCATCATTTTGTGGGGCAGTATTGTTTATACAGCACAGGAAAAAAGAACTATTGGCCAATGATCCAAATTAATAAACAGAGAAAAGAAACAAACCTCTGATACAGAATTCCAAATAAATTTGTACATGCTCCACTCTGAAGGAGGAGGCCATGACTCCACATTATTCATATCTGGGGTTCACACAGTGGCTCCCTTTTAAAGATGGCAGTGTGGAAAGGGGAGACAGAGTGCTTTAGAGTGGGAAATCCCTAATAGCAACACTTTAGTCTGGTGTGTGAATCACATTCACTACATGCACCTTTGATGTGCAGCTAATGGCATTTTACCTCTGTGGTCTTCCCCAAAATCCATTATTCCTCTCTACTCTTGAGGAAAAATGTCAAATTCCAAACAAACATTATCATGCAATACTCAAGAGTAGTGCTCCTGTCAAGACTACCAATACAAAGAAAATCTGAGAAAGTGTTACATCCCAGAGAAGCTGATCAAAATAACCATCAAATGTGACATGTGGTTCTAGATCTTGGAATAAAGGATATTAGATAAAAATGAGGGAAATCTGGGTAACTATGGGTTTTATTTTATACTAAGAACCTTGAGTAAATCTAATTTAATTAATTTAGGAATGTTTAAGTGTTCTGCATTAGTGTCAAATATAATAGGTATTCTTTGTGTGCAAGGTGCATGTAGGAGTTTCTCCTATTAGGTACTCAATTTTTCTCTCTCTCTTTATATATATTTTTTTTTTAAATCAAAGACTTAATGAAATCAATTTAACATTTTTGAATCTGGGTAAAATAGTCACTTAATGATATATTTCTTCACATATACTTGGTGGTAATATTTTTGTTGTTTATTGAGGTAGGGTCTTGCAGTAGCCTAGACTGACCTGGAAGTCACTATTTGTCACAGGCTAGTCTTGAACTCACAATGATCTTCCTACCTGTGCATTCCAAGTTCTGGGACTGAAGGTGTATACCACCACACCTGACATTAATAACATTTTTAGAAATAGAAAGAAAATATATTTTGGCAAATATGGGAACAGATTGGAACATTCCTGCATTTTTGTTGGGAAAGTTCTATGAGGAACAGAAGAACTTAAACATAATTTCCCATGACCCAGATATTCCCTTTAAAATATATACCTAAATGAGGGCTGGAGAGATGGCTTAGAGGTTAAGGCACCTGACTCCTAAGCCTAAGAACACTGGTTCCAATCTCCAGCGGTTCCAAACTCCAGGTCCTACATTTAACCAGATGCAAAGTGATGCAAGCAAGGGTGAAATGATGCACTTCACCACAAGGGGGCGCACGCACCTGGATTTCATTTGCAGCAGCTGAGAGGCTGCTGGAGCACCCATCTCTATCTGTCTTCCTCTCCCTCTCTGTCTCTCTCTGCAAATATATATTAAATTCAAAAAAAAAAGTCATACAAAATTCATTGTGCTAAAAATAGTTATTCATGTCACTGAAAATGCAAACAACTCAGATTCTATCAACTGAATAATGAAGAATTTTCATGTATTTTCCATATAAGGTAAAATATTATTCAGCCATAAAAATGAATATAGTGCTGATAAATGCTATAAAAGGAATGAATGTACTTTGAAAATATTATGTCTAGTGAAAGACCTGAAGGGAGGATCAAACCACACCACCAGCTAAAACCATAGAACAACGCATTGAATACAGCGCTCAAGGCGATCACAACACCAGAAAAAGGCTGAAGGAGATATAAACCAGAAGAACATCAACTCAACAACTAAGCCAGATATCCAGAGACACAGAGGCCCAGGAAGTAGAACTAAAATGACCCCAATGTGGCTCATCAGTGAGGGGGTGGAAATTGTTGTCACAAGTTGGGGCATTATGCACAGAGACTGGGGCAACCAGAACTCTTGAGCAAACTCACAATGATCCACATTCCCCATTGATGAGGGCCCCTTTGAAAGTGGGAGGACGGGGGAGGACAATGGAACCACTATGAATGTAAAATCAGAATAATATAAATAAAAATATATATTTATTTTTTTTTAAAAAAAGAAAGACCAACAAAGCCATAAATTATATGATTGTGTTTATGTGAAGTGATCAGAAGAGGCAAAAGTGGTTGCCAGGAGGCAAGCTTGGCAGATGAGGTGGGTGGGGTTGCCACTGTCACCACAAGCTTGTGAATGGAAGAATTGGGAGGGACATTTTGACACTGAGATTAAGGAGCTTGTAGAATATCTGGGTCAACATATCCAGTGTGTGGTTAAATATTTCTGTCTCTTTTTCATTAAAGCCTCCAAAGCTATAGATATGATTTTATCATCATACTATGTAATTCTGATTTTATGTCTCTAACCTATAATTTTATACTATATTAATAAGTTAATAATTAAAACTACCAGAATTCTTCCACTTACTAAACAAGTTCTTCCATTTGAGACAAGCTACATGAGCTTTGAACACATTAAGATTCACTGAATGCATACAGTGTCAGGGAATTGAGAGAAAATAAAGGCTGGCACTGAGGGTCCAGGAGGAACAAAAGCATGAGCTGAGGTTTCCTAAATCCATAGCTTGGTTTCCTGTTTTCATCACATATTCTATAAGATGTCTATATGCTAGTGCCTACCAGTGAACAGCAGATAATCTAAAGTACTTTCTTGTCCCAGCATCAAGCTGTTGGCACAGGATTTTTGAAATCTCCTTGACATACTCACAAGTGGTGTGAACAGGGATTCTCAATACAGCATACATCAGTCTGTCTGTGCAAGCAGTGCCTGTAACAAAGCCATTTCTCATACTGGCCTCAGGTAGGGGCTGGATGTACTCTACCACTAGTTAGTGAAAATGTCCTTGCATGGCCTACCCACAGGGTGAACAGACTTGGGGTACACTTGCAGAGGACAGGATATGAGAACTATTTGACCTTGTTCTACTTAAATGTCGAATACCCTCTTGTATATTATTGTGTAGTCCTGTAGCAGGAAAAAATTCAACTCAGCATTTTATCATCTCATTATAGGGAAGAGAATAAATATCTTCCACCAGATGCAAAAATACATACCAGAACAAGTGACAATCATATAAATAAGTCTTTCAAAAGTAATAAAATGTTCCTTTTAGAAGAATCTAATGCTTTGCATTATAAAGACAGATAATTCATTGAAAAGAATATTACCGAGGTAAATATGAAAGGTCAAAGGCAAGCTGGAAGAAATCTATGAGGCAAAAATCCAGTTTAAGTGCAAAGAGTCCACCAATTATTTTCTTCCTACAAAAGAAAACTGTATTAGATATCTGGCTTTGATGATAATAAATGTAAATTTTTCATTTAGCCATTGAAAGTGTCATATCTAGAGAGTCATGTGTATCAAGGCCAATTATTTCTTGTGCACAAGTAATAAAAACTAATCTTCCAGCTTTACTGCTACAAACTAGATTTTTGTTATACATTCCCAAAAAAAACACAGTGAAAATATGCCAGTGAGAAAACCCCACTAAGTTGAGTATTCCATAATCAGAGCTCACATCTCTGACAATGGCACAAGTCACTCATGATAATTAATTTTCTCACACTTAGAATAGATACAAATAAAACAAAATTCTGAACAACCATCATTCATTTGGTATTTTTTAAATGAAGTTTTGCCCTGTTCCTCCTTAAAAGTGGCCTTGAAAATGGAAGAAGTTATACTTACTACTTTGAAAGTGATAAAGTTATTTGCAAATTAGGGAGTCATTATTGCTGATTTGATGATCAGAAACAAAGTTGGATGCACCCAACTAAACACTGAACACCTTATTTTCCTGATCTGGGCAGATGTCTTCTAGACCAAGAATAAAATTTGCTACATGCACATACTGTCCCTCAATGCATAGAAGGACAGAAATCACATGTCTCTATGTCACCTGTCTTTGGTGTTATTTGTCTGGCAATGGGGAAATTCTAGTTTATGCTGCCATAAAGCCAGGTGTGGCCATATATCTAACAGCCAGGAAGGCTTCTTGGAAAGACAGACACATATGACTTCCATGGGTTATAATCCATGGTTTCTTTCTTCTGTGTCATTCATGGGGCTTTTGTAAAACCTTCCTACAGCCAAACCTTCTTACTGTGCCCACTCCAGAAGAGTGTCTGTATGCTACTTAGCATATCCCAGAACAATGACAATTCAGGTACCATCTCATGACCCACATTCAGGTACACTCATTCTCCCCTTACTGAAACAATTCCTCCATGGAAGAAGTCATTTCAACCCATAACAAAAGCTATAAGGAGGAACCAAAACTGGCTCTTAAAACCTCATCCCTCCCAGCCCCCTCTTATGATGATGCAGAGGAAGACCAATCCTTCAATGATAAAAGACCCCCACCCGAACTGCCTCCTGTGACAGCCACACTCACAACCACCCTTCCCCTCTTTACCCTTGGAAGGACCTCCACCCGATCTGTCCTGGACACACCCAGGCAACTTCCATTTGGCTGACTCGCCCCATTGCTCCACCCTTTGCTGCCTTCCCTGTTAACATAGGGCTGGATGCAACAGTCAGGCACTGGTACCCCACCCCCTCTCTGATCTGGCTCTCATTGGCAAGGCGGCCCAGGAATCTGGCATTGACTCCTGCTTTGAACAAGCCCTTTTACAATGGGCCATCCACCTTCAGACATACTGAGCACGTTTGCTCACACACAGGTCTGCCTGGCTTTATTGCTGATGGGAATTCACAGGTAGACAAGTTTATTGCTGTCTCATCCTTGCCACCTTTAGAACAAGCTAGACGTTTACACCAAAGGTTCCATCTATCCCCCATTAACCTAAGAACCCTATACCCAGAGCTCTTGCTTAGCCAATGTAAAAATTTAACCTGTGCCTGTAAGGCATGTGCCCCCTAGCCCCCTTGGGCCCCCTACAGCCTCAAGGGGTCAATCCTAGAGGCCTTACCCCAAATTTTATCTGGCAGATGGGTGTTACCCATATACCTTCCTTTGGTAACCTCAAATATGTCCATGTCATTGTGGACACTTCCTCTAATCTTATTTTTGCTATTGCTCTCTCAGGGGAGAAGGTGTCCCATGACATTAAGGTGACAAAAACCACCATGTTGGTCATGGGCATACCCTGGTCAATTAAAACTGATAATAGCCCTGCATATACATCTGCCCAATTCACATCCTTCATGGAATCTTGGGGAATAAAAAATTCCCTTGGGAACACCTACAACCCACAAGGACAAGCCATCATGGAGAGAACTAACCAGACCCTAAAGGAACTAATTATAAAACAAAAGTCCACTATGTTGCCCAAGGATCCCCACTTGGCCCTGGTGGAAGCTCTCTTCACCCTCAATTTTCTCACCTTTGACGAGGCAGGACTCTCCCCAGCCTACAAACATTGGAGATCCCAACCAACCACAAGGCCCTTACCCTTAGTCCCCGGGAAGGATCCTCTTACTAATATCTGGAAAGGACCCCACCCACTTTTAACACAGGGCGAGGGTATGCTAGTGTCTTTCCAGAAACTTCACAGATCCCGATCTGGATCCCTGCCAGAAACATCTATCCAGCCAGTGACTTGGGGATCGACCTTGATGAAGAGAATGATGCCAAACTCCTAAGTCTGGATATGGGACTGTAATCTCATCCCCCCGTTTTCTCCTTTTCTCCTAATATCATTTCCCAGAAACCATTTTGGACAATTCTTCTTAGGCCATACTTGTTTGGGGTGGTAGGCCCAGATTCCCATGCTTTTCCTAGGCTTCATTTTAGCCACTCTATTTCACTGTATTCCTCCACCTTCAAGCAAGTACTTCTCCTTTACCATACCTTTGCTTTTTTGCTTATTAATGCCTCCTACCGTAATGTTTCCCTCAAACAAGCCATAAATGCCTTTGCAACTCCTTTGATTGCATTGATCTACTACCATTAAGGAAATCAATGCTACTATTTATGGCGCTAAGGGTGAGCTCACAACAGTCACCCAACAACTTGTTTATGTTAAATTCCCCCTGTTACTTTGTCCTGGTCCCAACAGTCAATTCCTCCACCTTTATACTCTTTTCTGGGGGCTTTCTCAACTGCTCCCTCCTTAGTTGTAGACTGAGCCCTTGCATGACTATTCATGCTGACCTCCATGTTATCGTTAGACAGGTGCCCATTGGCTTTGAAGCTGTTTCACCTGATGATAACTTTACATTTCTTTCTTCAACCCTTTCTCCCTTCATATCCTAATGGGAATCCTACTTATTCTCGCCATCATGCTGATCCTTTTCAGATGTCTCAGAACTTTTGCGCAGTACATCACCGCCATCCAAACAAACCACGTTCTATTACAGGGAGCCATTTATCATCTATGCAAGAGGCAACCCCTCGTGAACCACCATATATCTTATCCACAATTTCTCATTTGTAAACCAGTCCTACACCAATCTTTTTCAGGTTCTATAGTTGATTCTCGCTTAGTGGACCATTCTCACTCCACAGAGCCACCACCACTTGGCCCTCCCATGCCTCCTAGGCAACAGCCACACCCCTCGGGTTTTCTCAACAGGATGGCAGGTAATCAATGATGGGTAAGACCCCATAAGATGGGGAAACCTAAGACAGGCTCCATCACGTGTGATAATCCTTTGGGGCCTGGAGTCAACAATGGCTTGGCAAAGAACCATGCCTCCAGAGTCGCCAATAATAAGAACAAAAAGGAGGATATGTATAGCACAATGCAGGTCTGGCCCTTGCCAGACCGCATGCTAAAAGAAACCAGGCCACACCGCTTGTGTTTTCTTAACAGGATGGCGGGTAGTCAATGACAGGTAAGAGCCCTTGAGATGGGGCAACCTAAGACAGGCACCATCATGTGTGATGATCCCTTGGGGCCTGGGGTCAACAATGGCTTGGCAAAGAACCATGCCTACCAGGGTCAACAATAATAAAAGCAAAAAGGAGGATATGTATGGCACAATGCAGGTCAGGCCCTAGCCAGACCGTATGCCAGAAGAAACCAGGAAGTGGCTTCTGTGGACATGGCACCCTGCACAGGCTTGGCATGACAACAGCTACAATCCCATGCTCACAAGAAACCTGCTGCAAAATTATCTGCCAGGGGACCAGCTGTCATTGGTCACAAGAAGGGGACAACCCCATACAATGATTGGCCAGCCAAACCTTTTAAACCCCCTACAGTTCTTTGAATGAATGAGTTTGCAGCACCTCACCCTCTGCCTGCTTCCACCCAACTCCCAAAGTCCGGGTCATGACAACATGCCTCTCACCACCTACTCAGCAGAGATCCTGCCATCCCTCATGGGTGGCCCTAGGGTGGACGCCAACAACAGATGATCATGACTGCCCAGACCACATCTGCATCACAATGATGACCATGTCTACCCAGGTAAGGTATCATCTGTAGCACAATGATGATCATGTCTCCAAAAGCCTCATATGTAACACAGTGATGATCATGTCTCCATTGGCCTCATGTGCAGCACAATGATGATCATGTCTCCCAATGCCCCATCTGTAATACAATGATGGTCATGTCTCCCTATGGATCCTCTGTAACACAATAATCATGTATCCAAAGTCCTCATTGGCAATACAATGATGTCCATGTCTTCCAAGGGATCCTCTGTAACACAGTGATGATTATGTCTACTGAGGACTCATCTGTAACACATTGATTATCATGTCTCACAAGGCCTAATCTGTAATACAATATTGATCAGGTCATCCTAGGCCTCATCCACACCAAAATGGTGATCATGTCTACCCAAGCCTCATTGGTACCACAATGATAATCATGTCTCCTCAGGTGTCATCTGTAACACAATGATGATTATATCTCGACAGGCCTCATCTGTAACACATTGACAGGCTTCATGTGTAACAATGATGATCCTGTCTCTCCAAGTGTCATCTATGAGACAATGATGATTATGTCTTCCCAGGCCTCATAAGAAGCACAGTGATGATGACTACAAAGGCTTCATCTGTAAAACCAGGATGGTCACATCTCCCCAGGCCTTATGTGTAACACCATTGTTGCAGACAGCTTCAGGTTCGCTGAGATGAACTTCCAGACCAGGCACAGTTATGGAGGAAGGGATATTATTTATTGAAGGTTACAGATCCAGGGGAAGTTCCATAATGGCAAGAGAAGCGGCCTGCTCTCCACAGGGCCAAGCAGAGAGAGAGAGAAACCAACCAGCCACCACAGCACACAGAGCAAAACTACAGCCAAAAGGTCACACAGCACACTTCAGGAACTCCTGCTAGGCACATTTGCATATCTTTACAATGGAATCTCAAACCCACACCTTAAGACCAGGCCCCCAGTGACCTTGCCTCTAGCAAGGTGATTGCAGATGCAAACTATAACTAATAAAACACTGAATATATTGGGGGACATATATTCAAACTACCACAACCATCATGATTATGTATCCCCAAGTCTCACCTATAACACAATGATGATCATGAATGCCAAGGCCTCATCTGTAACACAATTATGATCATGTCTCCTTAGGCACATCTGCAGCACAATAATAATCATGTCTCCAGAGACCTCACTGGTTACACTTTAATGATCATATCTCACCTGGTCTATCTTTAAAAATGATAATCATGTCTCCCAAGGCATCATTTGTAACACAGTGAGGATCATGTTTTCCCAGGCCTCATCAGAAGCACAATGATGTTTATGTCCTCCTGTGCCTAATCTGTAATACAGTGATGATCATGTTTCTAATGTCTCAAGTGGAATACAATAAAGATCATGTTTCCTTAAGCTTCACCTGTAACATATTGATGATTATGTCTTCCCTGGCATCGCCTATAAAACAGTGATGATCATGTCTCCTAAGGCCTCATCTGCTATAACAATGATGATCATTGTAAAGAGAGTGTAAAGGGGCTGGAGAGATGGCTTAGTGGTTAAGGTGCCTGCCTACAAAGCCTAAGAACACCTGTTCGATTCTCCAGGTCCCATGTTTAGCCAGACACCAAAAGTGATGGAAATGCAAAATGCCATACTTGCCCACAAGGGGTCACATGCGTCTGGAGTTCATTCACAGTGGCTGAGGCCACTGGCATGTCCATTCTCTCTCTCCCTCTCAAATTCAAAAAAAGGGGGGGAAGAAAAACAAAAGAGAACTCTGAACTTTATCTCTACAGATAGACTGCTTAATGAGAGAAACAGTGAGGGGCAAAAGCCTTCCTGTGGTATAAAGCCTGAAGCACTGGGCCAGGCTGGGGTGCAAGCTCAGAAGGAGAATCCTAAGAAAAACAGACTGTAGCAGCTGCAGGTCCAAGGGAAGTAGATAAGGAATTGTGGTTATTTGTGTCCTTGGTCAGAATAAGCATTTAAAGCCAAATTTTCTCGGGAGGATGTCCCACCAGAGGGCTTTGTTCCCTCAAGGTTTTCTGAGCTCAGAGAAGTTTATCAATTGGGAGTAGCCTGTCAAGGCTGTATGTCTCTGTGACTTCTTTATTGCCTGCTAGTTTTAGGGAAAATTATTAACTCTTTAGTTCACTCTAGTTTTCAGGGAAGGCTATTAACCCTTTAGTGTGGACTCTGGAAAGATAAAAAAAGATTGGAAAATATAGGTGATATGTGGGGCATCTAGGGAGGACTGCATGGGCTGGAATGGAAAGCAACAACTTATCTCCAACTACTTCAAGCTGAGTGAGGCAGTAGATCTCATGAGGTGTCCCATGCAATCCTGTGGAAGTTGGATGTTTAGGGGCTAATATAAAGTGGCCATGAAGAATTCAGTGACATGAAGGCAAAGATTCTGACTTGGAGGAATTTGGTGAGGCATCTGAGTATGCAAGGACCAAAAGAGTGCAACGATTATAATAAGTGGAATAAAGTACATGTAAGATAGGATAGATTTAATTTGAACAGAGTAGAGGTATGAGATTTCTTAACTTATAGCAATAAATATCTTGGTTGGTTACAGAGAGATGTCAGGTCACCTTTAGAGAAATGATATTATTGGCCATGTAAAAGACTCATACAGCCCAAAATATTATTGGCTCTGGATTGGTAATATTTACCTCTCCACAATCATTGCAGTCCATCATTGAAGTCTTAGTCACACAGGTGTGGCTTTGGGGAGTTTTACATCTTAATTTCCCATTTGCCCAACTACATTTTGTACTTTGTATACATAGTAGGCTACTACCCCATGTCAACCTTATGAATAGGCAAGGAGGCAGCTCTTCAGGAGAGTGATAGTTATCAGAGTCATTATGAAAGAACACATAGATCATGTCAAATCTTTTAGCCATCATGATCTTGTTATTATCTATGTATGAGTTTTTTTACATGTAACATGACATTTATAGGCGACATGAACATTATATTTAAGGTTGAAAAATAATGATAATATAGGTGATAAGTAAGGAAGGTATTATAAACTAGGATGGGAAATTAATGGGAACTTGTGTAAATATAAAGATTTGGTTTAGGTAAGGTAGGAAGTATAAGAGATTAGTATGGAAGGAATATTTTAGATATCTTATTTTAAATTTATATATGATAGAGATTAAGTTAACTAATTATAAAACTTAATTTTACAAGTTTCTTTCTGTGTAAGTCTTTAATATAGAAGGTTTATGGTCTTTACATACCTGGTCCATAGATCAAAAAGTCTTATCTTTAGGAGAACTATTTTATATAATAAGGCCCAGATTTATTTATTAGAATAAGATGAAAGCAAATAAATAAGTCTTAACCAATAAGAAAACATATGAATAGAACACTTAATAAACCTGGAGTTATAAACAAGTGTCCTACATAACCAAATAAAGGCTTAGATTTGATTTTTATGTCACATTCAGATAGTGTTTAAATAAATAGACAAAACTCAATAAAATGTCTTGATCAAACGTGATTAGCCTTGATTTTGATATGGGAAACTAAGGCTTACAGAACTGGCAGCATAAACAAAGTGGAGAATCAGTGTGTTTTTACTTTGATAGTGTGAGTCCAGGGGAACTCTCTTCCAAAGCCTGAAAAAATGGTTAATTAGTAGAGAAATATCTGTATCTGTGTTATGGAGTCAAGAAGAAAGACAAGATAATTTTACTACTGGACAGAAGCTGCAATACAGACTATGGCCTTGAAACAGTACAAAAATTACAGTGTCAGTACCAAAGTCTGTGTAGTATAGGACATAATTAGCATGAAATTTTATTACATTTACAAAACATAACTTTGGGCCAAAAGTCTTTAAGTTTTCTTTATTGTAATATGAGGTATGGCATTATAAATAATCACCTTATTATAGAATTGTTTGAACTATGTAAAATAATAAGACAGGAGAAATAAAGAGAAACAGCATTTTAGAAGGTAGATATATCTTATTGTTTAAATATCTAACAGTTATAAGTATAGGCAGAACATGTCAAGTAAGACAACATCAACTTTTGGCATTTGTACTTGGTAACATCTTTGATTAAATACCTAAACTGGAAGTCAAACAGCAGCATTTAAATTTTTTTTTTTTTTTTGGGGGTTCAAGGTAGGGTTTTGCTCCAGCCTAGGCTGAGCTGGAATTCACTATGTAGTCTCAGGGTGGCCTCCAACTCATGGTGATCCACCTACCTCTGCCTCACAAGTGCTGAGATTAAAGGCATGCATCACCACGCCCCACTGTAAAATCATGTTTTTGAGCAGGAACATGTCTTAAGTATCTATCTATCTATCTATCTATGCAATGAACTTAAGATAATGAACTTAAGATACAAAACAAAGACAATTAATGAACACCTTAATGAGACTGAATATATATAACTTAAGAAAAAAAAAAAAAACTGGGTCATCGCTGAGCTAATTTAGTCTGATTTTTAACATACATTAGAGATATCATGATAGACATAAAGTGATTTCTTCAAGAATTACCTTTAATCATTGAAACATTTTTAAGTTTAACATAAGGCAATATTTACAAATGGTAGAATATATGAAGTCTAGATAAACTATATTAACATTGAAAATTGCAGGATTTCCTGGGACAGGAGGAGTTTCTTCAGTTTCGCTAAGAGCAAAGTCACAACAACAAAATCACTTTTTATAATACTTAGATAAAAATCTCAGTGATAATCACCCAATAAAACAGCATGAACAAGACAGGAACCATCTTATGGTTACAGGGTTTTTTTGTTTATTTGTCTTTTTAAGATATAATAATCTTACTAAATAGTAAAAGGTTGACTAATAGAAGAACATAGAAAACTTGGTTAAGAACTTTAAAGCTAGCAGATTAATATCAATGAGTTAATGTTTTCTTTAAGTTTAAAAGCGGAATACCACAGAATCCTGTTACCATCCAGGGCCATCTTTTGTTATTCTGATATCAAGCCTAGGCTAATAGTCATGTTATACAAGGATTAGGAGGAAGCACCTGGGCACTCATAATGCTTGGGTTGTCTGGTGGAATTACACATGGAAGGCTCCTGGAGTCTTAGATCATCCATGGACAGAAAAGTGAAAAAGTCTTAGAGTTTCTAAGGTCTGGGGGGCCTCCACCACAGACCAAGAAAGGATTCCATGTCCTGAAGTTGACCTGCATTGGGGCAGCAGGAAGAATGTAGACTCTATTGAATGGGGTCTACATGCTTAAGGAGTGTCCTCTTCTTCAAAGTCTGCTTTATTAACCCTCAGTTAACATATTGTCACCCCAACATGTATTATGAGTATGACAAATGCAGGTAAGAGAGGATCATTGAACTTGCAACATCATCTTGGATTCTGGAAATAGCCATGGACAGTGTGAAGCAGGTTTGCCTGCATAGAAACCCTATGGAGCTGTAAATATGGACTGTGGGTTGCAGTGGAGACCTAGTGCAGAAGCCAGGACCATGAGATGGCTGCTAAGGAGAGCTGCCAGCCTTAGAAAAGGCTTTTCAGGACTGTTAGTAGCCTATCTGGAGGGTGGCATTGGCACTTCAGAGATTTCTTGCTGAATAGAATTATCAGACTTGGAGATTAGTCAGAGAGTAGAGTTGTTGGACTTCGACATAGAGAGTTTGATGTTCACTCTGTTTAAATCTTGTATTTGTTGAATATTTTTTTTGCTATGTCCAATGCCATCTTTTGCAGTGTGAGTGTTTATTCTGTGCCACTATGTTTTTGGAGGGATATTTTGTATTAAAGCTCCTTTAAAAGATCTTTGACTATGGCCATGTTTGAACATCATTAGGATATATAAATCTATGGGGACTTTAAAGTTGGACTGAAGGCATTGTATTTTATATCATGTAGGGTTATCAGTTTATGGGGGTCAGGGGTGGAATGTGGTCATTTGATTCAGGTGCCCCTCAAAAACTTATGTGTTCTGAATGCTAGGTTCCAAGCTGAAGGAGATTTGGGGATTAACCCCTCCTGTAAAGAATGTATTGTTGGGGGTGAGTCTATGGGTTTTATAGCCTTGGTCAGGTGATTTCTGCCACCAATGCAGACCTGACTGCAACAGGCACAGTGTTTCAAACAATCACACCTAATGATTCATTCATGTACCTGTACAATATTGTCTTTCTGCTGTCATAAGTGATATATTGCATGTATTCTTGCCTCTGTTTGGAAAGATTTTGTTTAAAACTTTTGCTTCTATATTTAAGAGAATGGCCATAAAATGTTACTGCTTGTTATAGAAATGTTTACATCAACAAAATCCCAGTTTTAGTCATTGGGAGGTTAGATATATCTATACCAAGTCCTTCCCTGAACTCAGAGCTTGTCAATTCAGTGAGACAAACTAAATAGTGAGATCTGGATTTCCTCGTGTTCTTGCTTTTTTTTTTTCTGGAATTACACACATGAACAACCACACCCAATATTTAAAAACATTTTGTACATTTAATTTTTATTGTAAGGGCAAAAAGAGGCAGAGAAAGAAAGAAAAGGTTTATGCCATGGTCTTTACCTGCTAATAAGAAACTCCAGATGCATGTAACACTCTCCACCTGTCTTTATGTAGGTACTGGGGAATTAATCATCAGTCACTGGACTTTGCAGGCAGTACCTTAATCACTGACCAATTTTGCCAACCCCACAACTAGCATTTTGACATGGGTACTGGTGATCCAAAGTCACCCCCTCGTGCTTGCATGGTATGCACCTTATCCAATTAGCCATCTCCTAAATCCTTTCAAACATTTTGATAATCATTTTTCAGATATTATTCTGACATTTGTTACATTGTATACCAATTACATACATTAAAAATTCAAGAGAAGCTAGGCATAGTGGAACATGCTTTTAATTCCCACACTCAGAAAGCAGAGATAGATGGATTACTGTGAGTTAGGGGCCAGGCTAAGAGTACATAATGACTTCCAGGTAAACATAAATTGAACAAACACATGAGGCTAGAGAAGAAACTTTGCATTCAAACATCCAAATTTTGCCCCTGGCCCACATAAACCCATGACCATTTTATGATTACATATGCATTTATTCTGATATAAATGTCTCCATGGTTTCTAGCAAATATAAAACTGCTCAAAACTCAAAAATTCAACATCTCAAATAAGAAGACAGAAGGTCTATTAACTTTAAACTTTCAGCTCAAAATAGTTATTAATTTTTAACATAATGAAACATAGTAAACATTTCCATTGGAAAAAGAAGGCATAGCAAGGAGATACTGAAGCAATATAAATGGGAAAACAAACAGGGCAAACCTAAAACCTTGCAGCTTTACCTAAGGAACCTGAGCACCTAAATCACCTGTTCTCCAAATATATCCCCTCCTTCTCTGAAAGCTAGTTTCATGGGGAAATTAAACTATGCCAGCATAAGCAACCTTCCTCAGTGGAAATTACCAGAAAATTTAATCAGCTACACTAAAATATTTTTCATCTTCACAGCTCCATTTTTGACATCATAGGGTTTCTACACAAGAACTTAAAGACTTCTATTAGTTGCAAAGTGGCAATCCAAAGGCTTTATGTTCTTCATGTACTGACTTTCCTGCCTTTGTTCTCCTTCCAAAAGCAATATAAGTTGGGGGACCAAAACAGAAAAATAATATCCTTTACTGTTGTTATTACACATCTCTCCTATTTTGAGACTGACCAGCACTACTTATACTGTTCTAATACATACTGGGATTCCCATCCTCAAAAATGGAAGTCTCTTTTACAATTGCAGTTGCAGCAAATATGCTTCTATGTCTTGAAATTCAAATTCGCAAATTTAGTCTGTAAACAAAAGCTGATTCCTTTTAAATTCAACATTCTTCTAGTTCCCAGGAACTGGTCAGAACTCAGAAAGTATTGATCACACAAAATACTACAATCAAAATTTCTTATCCCCACACTTCATTCTGATTTTAGCTTATTCAAACATCACAATTTCCCATTAAGCATTGGTTACATCATTGCATGGTTCCTCAAGTGCAAGTTCCTAAATAAATCCATACATTTCCCACAAACAAAAGAAGAAATTTGACATGACTTATGACTTTAGGGAAAAGACTTTCTCACTTTTAGTACATTCATGAGGCTTTTCACCTATCTAAGATGCACACTGAGTTGTGACATCTGAGAAAAGCTTTCTCACATTCATTACTTTAATAATCACTGGAATATGAAAGTTTCCACATTCACTATTTTCACAAATTTTATTTCTTATGTGAGTGCTCTGATGCATAGTGGGCTGTGATTTGAAGAAAAAAGGTTTCCTGCACTCAATATATTCACATGAAATCTCACCTGCATGTTTTGTAATGTTTAACAACATTTGACTTATAAATAATTTTCCCATACTTTCTGATGATTATAAAGATCTGATTTGGCAATAAAAGCTCTCTCACATCTCGTACATTCTTTTGGATTTTCACCTGTGTGCGATTTCTAATGCAGAGTGGGATGTATCTTGGACATGAAGCTGTTATCACATTTGGCCCTTTCATAAGGCTTCTCACCTGTGTGAGTTCTCTGATGCTTAATAAGACCTGACTTGGAGATGAAGGCTTTCCCACATTCAGTACACTCATATGGCTTCTCACCTGTATGAATTCTCTGAAGAATCTTTAGCTGGGACTTGAAGATGAAAACCTTCCCACATTCCATACATTCATATGCCTTTTCACCTGTGTGAGTTTTCTGATGCTTAATATGATATGACTTGGATATGAAGGCTTTCCCACATTCAGTACATTCATATGGATTTTCACCTATGTGAGTTCTCTGATCCTCAGTAAGACGTGACTTGGTGATGAAGGCCTTCCCATTCACTACATTCATATGGCTTCCCACATGTATGAATTCTCTGATGAATCTTTAGCTGTGACTTAGAGATGAAGGCTTTCCCACATTCAGTACATTCATATGGCTTTTCACGTGTGAGTTTTCTGATGCTTAATAAGACCTGACTTGGTGATGAAGGCTTTCCCACATTCAGTACACTCATATGGCTTCTCACCTGTATGAATTCTCTGATGAATCTTTAGCTGTGACTTGGAGATGAAGGCTTTCCCACATTCAATACATTCATAAGGCTTCTCACCTGTGTGAGTTCTCTGATGCTTAATAAGGACTGACTTGGTGAAGAAGGCTTTCCCACATTCAGTACACTCATATGGCTTCTCACCTGTGTGAGTTCTTCGATGATTAATAAGGCCTGACTTGGTGAAGAAGGCTTTCCCACATTCAGTACACTCATATGGCTTCTCACCTGTATGAATTCTCTGATGAATCTTTAGATTAGACTTGGAGATGAAAGCCTTCCCACATTCAGTACATTCATATGGCTTCTCACCTGTGTGAGTTCTCTGATGCTTAATAAGACCTGACTTGGTGATGAAGGCTTTCCCACACTCAGTACACTCATATGGCTTCTCACCTGTATGAATTCTCTGATGAATCTTTAGCTGTAACTTGGAGATGAAGGCTTTCCCACATTCCGTACATTCATATGGCTTTTCACCTGTGTGAGTTTTCTGATGCTTAATCATATCTGACTTGGTGATGAAGGCTTTCCCACATTCAGTACACTCATATGGCTTCTCACCTGTATGAATTCTCTGATGACACTTTAGCTGTGACTTGGAGATGAAGGATTTCCCACATTCAGTACATGCATATGGCTTTTCACCTGTGTGAGTTTTCTGATGCCTAGTAAGAACTGACTTGGAGACAAAGGCTTTCCCACATTCAGTACACTCATATGGCTTTTCACCTGTGTGAATTTTCTCATGGCTAATAAGAACTGACTTGTAGAAGAAGGCTTTTCCACATTCAGTACACTCATATGGCTTCTCACCTGTATGAATTCTCTGATGAATTTTTAGCTGTGACTTGGAGATGAAGGCTTTCCCACATCCAGTACATTCATATGGCTTTTCACCTGTGTGAATTTTCTGATGCCTAATAAGATATGACTTGCAGACTAAGGCTTTTCCACATTCAGGACACTCATATGGCTTCTCACCTGCATGAATTCTCTGATGAGTCTTTAGCTGTGACTTGAAGATGAAGGTTTTCCCACATTCAGTACACTCATATGGCTTTTCACCTATGTGAGTTTTGTGATGCTTGATAAGATATGACTTGGTGATGAAGGCTTTCCCACATTCAGTACATTCATATGGCTTTTCATCCATGTGAGTTTTCTGATGCTCTGTAAGACCTGACTTGGTGATGAAGGCCTTCCCACATTCACTACATTCATATGGCTTCTCACCTGTATGAATTCTGTGATGAATCTTTAGCTGTGACATAGAGATGAAGGCTTTCCCACATTCAGTACATTTATATGGCTTCTCACCTGTGTGAGTTTTGTGATGGACAATAAGTCTTTGCTTGGTGGTGAAGGCTTTCCCACATTCAGTACATTCATATGGCTTTTCACCTGTGTGAGCTCTGTGATGCTTATTAAGATCTGACATGGAGATGAAGGCTTTCCCACATACACTACATTCATATGGCTTCTCACCTGTGTGAGTTCTGTGATGGACAACAAGACTTTTCTTGGTGGTGAAGGCTTTCCCACATTCAGTACACTCGTATGGCTTTTCATCTGTGTGAGTTCTGTGATGCTTATTAAGATCTGACTTGGTGATGAAAGCTTTCCCACATTCAGAACATTCATATGGCTTTTCTTCTGTGTGAGTTCTCTGATGCTCAGTAAGACCTGACTTGGTGATAAAGGCCTTCCCACATTCACTAAAATCATATGGCTTCTCACCTGTATGAATTCTCTGATGAATCTTTAGCTGTGACTTGGAGGTGAACGCTTTCTCACATTCAGTACATTCATATAGCTTTTTATCTGTGTGAGTTCCCTGATGCATAGTGAGGTGTGACTTGGAGATCAAAGTTGTCCCACATTCATACTGCTTTTCACATGAGTTTCTTCCTTGATGAAAAGTGTGATGTGACTTCTGGTAAACAGCATTCTGGCATTGCCTGAAATCATCAGTCTTTGTCCCGTGCATTTTCTGCTGAATTTTTATTTCTGAGAGATACAAAGATAATTATTACATTCCACTTACTAAACAAAGCTTTGACTCACAAGTGCTTCCTACTAATTGATAGGGTATTATATTTTATGAAAAGATAACTCAAAATAATTATTTTAATACTGCTTTTCAATTGACTTCCTTATTATTCTTTATGGTAAGTTTCTTGATTCCAGGAATGTAAGACATGAGTGCAAACACAGCAAATGCTTTCCTTTTTAGCAGAATTTATTAGAGACCAATAAGTGAGATAATTTTTGTTGCTTGTTTGGTTTTCTTTCCACCTCAATAAGTTCTCATCTAATTTTTTTGAAGACAGAAATTCTTTCTTGCATTAGGTTTATTCAACAATTTCATTTTCAGTGAAATAAACTATTGGGTAGGAAGAAAAGTTTTTCTTTATTTTCCACTTGTAGTGACTTGACTAAGTGTTAACATATCATTTTAGCACATTATGACTGGATGTTCTTCTCTATAGATGTTTGGTATATTTATAAAAATTAGTGCAGATTTCTAATACAATAACATAGGACATGTTTTTTTTTTTTTTTTTTTTTTTTTTTTTCTAGTATCTCTACCACAACATTTCTCCAAGGAACATATTCATGATAGGTTTATTTATTATATGTTTATATGTGGAAATGTGTTTGACAGTTTGGCAATACTTGTTTCCAAATGCATACTTGAAATAACAGTTCGAAAGTTTGGGTTTCATTCATTGCCTTTAACCTTGTTTGGGGGAGCCTCCTGTTGTAAACTGATGTATATGCAATGATTCTTCCCTATGAGATTTGAGGGATTCTCAATGTTCTGGTTGATTCTGGGGATCTGAACTCATGATTATGCAAACAGCACATTAACCCACTGAGTGATCTCCAGAGTCAATGCTCGGTTTCATGACTGTGGATATGATTATTTTATATTTTTAAATTATTATATGTAATGATAATAATATATGAACACTGTTTTCAATCATTATTATTCGAATGAAGGAGAAAAGGAAGATGACAAAGAAAAAAGCTTCATGAGAAAGAATGAAAACAAACCACATTAGAATATGAAAATAAAATTATACTAATTAACATAGAGAAAAGAAGTGTAAAATATTAATCTGAAAAGCATCACAATATGAATTAAATGGAAACAAAGCTATTAATGCAGAAAAATTGTTGATATGTAAAGAAAAAAAATGGAGACCACCTATATTTCTACAAGTTGTTGTTGGCAGAAATGGTGGTGTTTCATCTGTAGACTGGTATAGTCATTCTGGGCTCACTGTTGATGGTGGTGTATAAGCATTTATGGATTGACCTATAAGCAAGGTCAATGGCAGATTGATATGAGATATAACAGGCAAATTCCTACATTTATTGGACAAAAAGGCAAAAATACAAGGCCTCTCCAATATGTATCAGACAGTGAAAAACCAGAAACAAGGATACTTAGCTCAATTCAGGGATTTAAGTACCCAAGAAAGAGTCAACTACAGGTTGTAAGGGGAATAATCCACCCATAAAATTGACCTGTGCTCATAATTTTCAGAGTCATGTTACAACTAAACATGTGATGTTATAATGAATGTCTAAAGATCAAACAAAATGATCAATATAGGCTTAACATTCCCTATACTTTGAACATCAATAAGCAATATGGTTGACCACCATGAAGGGAGAGACCACCAAAACTTCCTTCCTAGAGCTCTCTAATAAAACACTTGGTCAATATTTCTCCATTCCTACGAGATTGAGTATTTCTTCTTGTGTCCATCTCTCACACATAAAGATTTAATGTGTCCAGACTCCCTGGATTACCCATGTTCTCAGGTTTCAAAATTTTAAATGGTTAATCCCTGCATTTTTTTTTTTTTTTTTTTTTTT
This sequence comes from Orientallactaga sibirica, assembly GCA_036365145.1. NCBI lineage: Eukaryota > Metazoa > Chordata > Mammalia > Rodentia > Dipodidae > Orientallactaga > Orientallactaga sibirica. The sequence goes on along the minus strand of JAEOAD010001133.1, from coordinate 82,119 downwards.
TTTTTTTTTTTTTTTTTTTTTTTGGTTTTTCAAGGTAGGGTCTCACTGTGGTCCAGGCTGACCTGGAATTAGCTATGTAGTCTCAGGATGGCCTCAAACTCATGGTGATCCTCCTACCTCTGCCTCCCAAGTGCTGGGATTAAAGGCGTGCACCACCACGCCCGGCAATCCCTGCATTTCTGATTGTGAGTCTGTTGTTACAGATTGAGTGGCAGCCATACTGATATGAATCTCTAGAATTAACACCTGCAAGACACACATTTTTCTAAAAACACTACAGATAACACTCTTTTGGCACAAAATATCTTTGTACTGTTTGGTCTTATGTTGCACTTTTGGCTTTACATTTTATTTTCATCTAGAACATGAGATTGGACTATTACTATTTCTTAATTTTCTTTGCACTGTCACCCAGATTTTTGTTCTTCAAAGTCCCAAATTATCTTTTTTAAATCCCTCATACACTTCCTATATTTCTCATATCTAATATAATTTTGGTACCTACATTCTTCTCATGCACATTGCACAGAAGTGTTCTCATCCCTTATCATGGAATCTCATGCTCTCTTTTCTCAGTTATTTCTAACTCTCACAGGTAACTGTAAATATAATTGGTTTAAATACTATCTTTATGTCAACATTGTAAGAAAACCCTCCATTATAGAATTGTATACTTGATAAATATTTTTCTTCCTTAAGGAGTTTCTTCTAAGGATTTTGTCACAACAGTGAAAATGACTAATGACACTTGTACTGGAACATACAGAAAATAGTCAAGTGAGAATTTAGTACAATATCTAATACATATTTTCCAAGAACACCTATATAGGGAATTAAATTTGGGAATGTGTGAGAAAACATTCTTAAAGATCAGAAACACAGTAGAGCTTTCTTCATGTCACAAAAGGTGTCTGATTCACAGTAATACCATTTATCATGACAATTCCTGATGAGTTCTCATCTCATTGACCTATGTTACACAGTGTGCATTACTTGCCTGGAAGCCCCTGAGTTGAGCCTTCTACAACACTCCATGGTGAAAGTCCATGCTCTAACTTGAAGATCAAATGTGGTTTGGTCATACAGTTCCCTGTAATTGGGAAATATTTGTGTTAGTATGTTATATTAGGTGGACACCTTTAGGATAACAGCTGCATTTCTACAACTGATCTCTACTAGGTGAACTGCAATGTTAGCATTGATAAAATTTATATTCAAGGTGTTTATTAACTGGAATATTTCCCTGAATAACACTGAAAATATTTCACTCAAGTGACATTGAACAGCATGAAATCATACAAGAATTTTTTTTTGTATTTTTGCTTTTCTTTTCTTTTGTTTTTACAAGATATGGCCTCACTCTAGCCCAGGCTGATCAAGAACAGATACTGTAACCCAGGCTGTCCTCATATTCATGTAGGTTCTTCTACCTCAGCCTCACATATTTTGGGACAAAAATACTAAACAATGGTTTAAAAAGAACATTAAATGAATAGAGCATCATGGGAGGAGATCATAATCAAACTAGAAAGAGAATAAATGACATTAGTGATAAGTGGAACAAAGAGAGAGTGGTCATAAAAAGAACAAGGGAGAAATGTGGGAAAAGAGTTTTACTAAAGAAATGAATTTTAAATAAGTAAAACAGGGGTTGGAGGGATGCCTTAGCAGCTAAGACACTTGCCTGCAAAGCCAAAAGAACTAGATTAAATTCCCCAGTATCCACATAAGCCAGATGCCCAACCTAGTGTATGCATCTGGAGTTTGTTTGCAGTGGCTAGTGGCCCTGGCACACTCATTTTCTCTATATGCCTCTTCCTCTCTCTCTCCCCCACTCAAATAAATAAATAAAGTTTTAAAAAAGTAAAACCAAAAAAGAAATTCACAACTAAATTAATAAAGCAGAGCCAAAAATTGCATTACTATTTAAAAATACCTCAAGCACATTAAGAAATCACAAGGAATATAAGAAGGAATGGCCTCTGAATTTATAAGAATTGCCCTTAAGTAAGTGAATGTATATAGTAACCATGTTCCAGAGTAAAGCAAATGAAATACAAATAATCTGAAGAGGGCCACTGAGTAAGGCACATGAATGTACTTACACACACACACACACACACACACACACACACACACACACACAAATAAATTAAAAGAAAAATAAAATTTTGCATAAATCAACAAATGACTATAATGTAACAAGTCATATTATATATAACAGAGGGGCTCAATGCTAATGACTGGGTACCAAGGAAATTACTTTCTCTAAAAATCAATGATGTACTCATCCACCACTCATTGACAATACACTATTGAAGTAATAGTGATTAAAAATAGCTTAGTGAGCCAGGCGTGGTGGCACATGCCTTTAATCCCAGCACTCGGGAGGCAGAGGTAGGAGGATCACTGAGAGTTCGAGGCCACCCTGAGACTACATAGTTAATTCCAGGTCAGCCTGGACCAGAGTGAGACCCTACCTTGCAAAACCAAAAATAATAATAATAATAAAAATAAAAACAGCTTAGTGATAGAGCACTTTTCCAGGATGTATAAACCTCTAAGTTCAATTCAAAGCATAAGAAAAAGATGAAGGCTTAACTGAAATATATGGTAAGTGCAATAAACAAAGTCCATGCAATTCACAATGGAGACTACAAAAATGTACTTGTCTGTAGGTCAAATGGACATATAGAGGGAAAAAAGATTCTAAGGAGAAATGGAGCCAGCTGTGGTGACATACTACTTCACTGCAAATAATTGAATACCTAATGCAGGAGAATCACTAAGATTTTGAGGACAACCTTGGCTTCAGAGTGCACTCCAGGATAACCTAGGGTAGAGTGAAATGCAGTCTCCAAATAAAAACATTTAAAAAGGTGGTATAAACATAACAGTAGACATTATGTGAAGTAATATATCTATTTCCTCTGGTTTTGAAATGACTGGCACCATCTTAAATCAAAGCAGCTCTACTGACTTCCAGGAGATTTTAAACACAATTGTATCAAAGAAATCAAGAAAGCTGCAGACATATAATTGTATGAAAATGGAAATAGAGTATCAACACTACACAACCAGAAATAAATGCCATAAATTTCTCACTTGATCTTCCAATGGGTAATGTGTGCATAAATGATAAAAACAGATGAGGGTTTGATTTCTTGGCCATAGAAATGTATATCATAGAATCATTTGCTCTCTAACCCAATAACTCATTCAGGAAGAGGAATTTATGATTTTTCCTTTGGGCTACCAAATCCCTCTGTAATTGGAGTGAATAAACGTTATTTCACTTTCCCCAGAAAATTCATGTGATATAAATAAGTACGACAAACACAAAAACAAAAATTCTTCATGTTCTCCTTATACTTGAAGGCCCAGTAGAAGAAAAGGGATAGAATAAGCATGTTTAATATTAACTGGATGCATTTGCAAGAAATAACTTTGTATGTTGTATATCCCAGTAATATGTTAGTATGCATCTGGCAACACTTAGATTGGTATTTCAAAATAGCTACAGGAATTGTTGAGTGCGCCCCATACAACTAATGCCCGATCTGACTGACTCGTGTTACTATCTATGCATGTACTGTAATGCCACTTTGATCAATATAATATGTTCCCTAAGTATGTCAGTTTAAGAGTACAACATCAAAACAATACAAAATATTAGTAATAATGGCTATACTTATCAATCAAAAGAAAGGAATTGCTACTTAGAGAATCATGGGAGTTTAACTCACCCAAGAACATCAAGCTTCTGTAGTTCTCCAGCATCACATCTCTGTAAAGGTTTTGCTGAACAACATCCAGGTGCTGCCACTCTTGCCAGGTGAAGTCCACAGCTATGTCCTCAAATGACACCAACTCCTATAGTGAGATATTTCTCTTTAACCCAAGATGACAAAAGAGGAACTAGCAAATTAGACTTCATTCTTCTATATGTATCTTGGCAGGGACTTATTCAATAAGCACAAAGTTTATATGGTGTATCATGGAAGAAAAACCTCAAGATAAATATCCTACCTCCATCATGCTGTAGTGATTGAAACAACTAAGATTAGTTTTTTTAATGAAAAACAATAGAATGGAAAGGCATATGTTAGGGCTTGTGTTATAACATTGTGGTACACTGCCTTCCCAGAAGATACAATGCCATGGGTTCAATTCCTAGCACCAATGGTGGAATAGAAGCTCTTAATAAAGTTGGGAACTTTGACTCCATATGGAGTCTGATCATCAATGTAGGGGTCATAATAAATATGGCAAACCTGAAATGATTCTGTGCAAACAATAGCCAAATATTAATTCAGAATAAAATATATTATAAACAATGAATTCAAGGTGTTTTGACACCAATCTACAATGTTGTCAGTCAACTTCACTGCAGCTTTTGTTGGAAACCCATACAAGCACATTGCACTGTGCATGCCACTATGCCATGCAACTCCAATTCAATGAACACACACAATCTGAAACATCTTGGCTCAAATGTATGTTATAAATAGTGCAAAAAAGTAGGATACTTTTTCACTTCTCTTGAACTCTAATGGTTTACTAACAGATAAATATATTGACAACCTATTTCTTTGCTAGATATATATATATATATATATATATATATATATATATATATATATATATATATATGTGTTTGAGCAGAAGTACCTTATGGACATATGTATTGTTGTACCCAGAAGCAAAGCATTGTTGCTGGAAAAATTCTGTGCTAGGGTGGGTTGGCTTCCAGTGACTGCTAGCTATAAAGTCCACTGATGCCATAGAAGATTTCAGGCATTGCCAAGACCCTTGGTTATCCTTCAGAATAAGATGGGAAGACTCTATTGCTAAAGATGCCACATGTGTGATATGCAGGACACTGGGAAATCAAGCTGCAGCAAAGATGGAAGCCTCCACCCACTTAGCTGGCTGTCAATGTATTGGAAAGAGCTGTGTAACGTGTTGCCAGAGAAAAGTAAGCAATGATGTTACCCTGTGGTGAACCATGAAAGTTTAATTGTGCTATGCCTATTATGGGGAAAACCAGTTGCTCTCTGATTAGACTTGAGGCCTACTCCTTAAGAGGGAATTTCTACCTGGTATTGAATACTTAATCAAAAGCCCATAACTGGGGAGGTGTTGCTTTTGATTTCACATTGAATGCAGAACACAGCTGACCAAGAGCAGCTTGTGGGAAAAGGGGGTTTATTTTGGCTTACAAACTTGAGGGGAAGCTCCAAGATGGCAGGGGGAAATGATATGATGAGCAGAGGGTGGACATCACCTCCCTGATGACATCAGATGCAAAACAATAACAGGTGAGTCTACAAAGCACTGGCAAGGGAAAGGTGGCTATAACAATACAGTGCCTCCAGGAGGCTTCAATTGTCAAATTGCCATCAGCTAGGGACACAAGCATCCAGAACACCTAAGTTTATGGGAGACACTTGAATCAAACTACCACAGCAGGTCATATGAGGGGAGAACTACTTCCATTGTATTGGTAATTTGATATATTATTCCCACCAAACTGCCTTCTAAATATGTTCATGCCCATATATTACTGGTACTCTCACTTTTGGCTAGAGAAGCCTCCTTTTTCATATGGCAGTTACAATTAGGTTGATTCTGAGCACACCAAATTGCTGAGAATTGACAGAATATTCAGTACTAACTGAGACATCACTATCACATACTCCAAGATTCAGGAACCATTGTGGAAGTGGTGGATGAAGAATTGGGAGAGATGGGCAAGTGGTACAGGCCTTAATCCAAACATTAGGGAGGCAAATGTAGGAGGATCACCATAAGTTTTAGGGCATGTTGAGACTACATAGTGAATTCCAGGTCAGCTTGGACTAGAGTGAGACCGTAATTTTAAACTCCTAAAAACAAAGAACTGTAAGTGAAAAAAATTCCAGAAAAAATTTCCCTTGACATTAACAACCTCACAGTGGTTGATGCCATTTACACAAAACTTGCACAAAAAGAGAGAAATAAATGAAATTAAAAGAGAAGAGAGGCTAATTAGAAAGAAGAAGGGAATCAGTATAGATTGGATTTTGGAGGAAGAAAATAGACGGTGGTGGGAGAGGATTTTCATCACTGTACACTGGATATATTTCGGGCAGTTACAAATAAAGAAGATTTTGAAAGGTAGTATTTTCCCCATTACTACTCAGTATTTAAATATCAAATTGTTATATAGTTCAATAGTGTGGTTAGACAAGGAAATTCATCTACTAGTATACAATAGTGTGTTCTTACTAAATAAATGGGAACTCAGATAACTCCAGGTCATACACAGTAGGCAAACATTTCACTCATCTGTCAATCAACCCTCCCAATAAACTCTTGCCAAATATCATAATTATGCGATCTGCGTTATTAAACCTAGAATCTCTGAACAATTAGCCTGTCTTCATAAACATAGGCTTTTTATGGGTTCTGTAATTATGTTATTAGGTAAATATTATATCTTCACGCTGTTGGGGAGAAGCTGCCCCCTTTCTCCTTGATGGAACATTGCCAACCACAATGAAACGATGGTGGCCTTGAGAACTTACAGTCTATGTTATGACTCTGAGTATCTAAGTCATGACTAACTAAAACCAGAGTAATATCTGCAGAGTTGTTTTTCCTGTTGATTTAAAAACCAGTTTAACGTACATAATGTATATTAGAATTTGTCTGTAAATGAATTATGAAACAGACATAAAGTCTGTTTCCTGAAAATGATGTCATAGTAAAAAAATAAAATTCATAATTATATTTTAAAAAGACAGGAAAGACATGAACAGACTTTATTCAAGGCATCCTGAGAAGGGCTCTGATCATGCAGGTCAAAAATCCCAGGGCATATTTTGGGAGGATGAGGGAATTGGAATTCTTTGCCATGTGGTCCCCCTTGCCTCAGGTTATGCCATGTTACAGAAGTAATAATCAGACAGGTGGTTTGGGCAATTCCAGTAAAATTAAAATGGGAAAGGATAATCTGGGTTACTCCAAGCATGTAATAATTGGGAGGGGTGGTTGGATCACTCTTAGGAAACAAAGGGTCACAATGACATGGCAGTCAGAGTCCAAAGATGGAGTTATTCTGCTTCTAAAAGGTCCTACTTTCTATCTAATCCTTATGTCTGCATATATTTTTGAAGCAGAGTCTCATTATGATTAAAATTAAGCTTCCTATTTATGTCTCCTGCAGGCAGAGCCCTCCTAAGGGAATGTGCTACTGGCAGAGTATCCTTTACCTACACATAGGGTATGTTCTAAGCTGGCTTGGTCTCTGGCTGAACTCTTCCATTCTTTGCTGTGCATATATGATGAAGTGATCGAGCTTCTTCTGCCATAATGAAGCTTTCCCTAAAATTTATAAGCCTGAAATAAATAATTAAGCTGAAACATCTTCATTTATATTCGCACTCTTACAGAACTCAAACCTCTGTACTTCCTGAGAACTAGCTCTTGACTCAGATGACCAACAAATCGCCTTTTCCCTCCAAACTCTTTCCAGATATCTTATGCATCGGGTGCCTACTGCCTCTATATGACTATCACTGACACCCTCACATGCTTTCTCAGAAAGTCAAATCCTCTTAAACAATCACCCGTCCTTAGTCACTAGTATCTAGCACTCAATATCTTGTATTGTCCTCCTGTTTCTTGCTTCATCCCTCACACCATGAATTCACCCTTTACACCAATAAGGCTTGTCTTCCTCATACACATCCACTTTCCACATACCCTTGAGCCCCTTATTCATCCTCAGAGAATGAGGAACAATCATAACTCACACCATTCCTATGAATGGTACAGAATGGTGTGGATCACTGTTTTCTAGACAGGACATGGTCATTGCATTCATGACCCCACAGAGACTATTAGAACAGGACCTGCTTGGTATTGGGCCCACCATCTTTCTATATAGAATGGTGAAGGAGGATAAAAAGGGCATCCACACAGTATGCAGAAGAACAGGAGAGATTCCTCTAGTAGTTCAACACATGTGCTTTCAAAGCCTGACAGCCTGGGTTTGATTCCTCCAGTACACACATAAATCCACATGCACAAGTTGGTGCATGAGTATTGGGGTTCTTTTTTTTGCAGTGGCAGGAGGCCATGGCACACCTGTTCCCCCTGTCTGATGTTCATTGTCAACTAAACATCTAGTTAAAAATAGTAAAGGGTCTAGTTGTAAAGAGGAAGGGGTTCAGAAGAATGGGGATGTGAGATAAGAGAAGGTAATGGGAAAGGGCTATGTTCAAAATTTATTCTGTACATTTATCAAAATTGTCAACAAGAATACTTTGTAAGAATACCCAATAAGTGTCTACCATCTTCAATAATGATCATAAACACAGCAAGGTCAGAATCACTCTCCACAACTGACTATGCATATATAGGTATCCAGGGTTAAAATGATTTTGTACACAAATATGTAAAGGCCCACTGAGAAAATTTCCCATTTTTCCATTGTTCAAAAATGACCTATTGCAAGTAACTCTTATACTCACTCTTTTTGCCTGAAATAAATCTTTGTCTTCTATCCTATGTCAGTGTCATTCTTGTTTTGTCTTTGGCTCACCAAAATACATTTTATTACAAATTGTTGATATGAAAATGGGACTTTCTCCTTGAAGATTCTTCAGCTTTTCCTGATTGATGTAACAGGACAGATATTGAAGAAGGGCAAATGAAAGGATAGCCTGACCCTTCTCAGACCCCAACCTTGAATACCTCAGATTCCAGAACCGCCCTGCTGCCAATAAAAGGGAACTTGCTTTGCTGCCAGTAAATGGGTAAAAGGTCACATTCCTTGCTGTTTCAGAAACCGGTTTCTATATGAAATTGGGCAAAAGAATGTAGGCTAGGCTCATGAATACGAGACCCTAACCCAGTGAATACCAGGAAATAAGATAAATAACCGCTTATTTGGCTTCTGTAAATAGCTGCTTGTGCAATGGATGGAAAAGAATGTACAGGGGAACACCCAGCTCAGCCCAAGTCCGATGACCAGCTCTGACCACAATTCGTCACCCCCACCCAAGAGGCCACAGACCTCTAGGGCTGTAGGGAGGAACCTGGGTGTGTTACAACATGATTGGTCTACCGTGCGCAGGCTTGAACAATTTGAAATAATTGGTTTAAGAACTGTGGTGCATTACAAATGGATTGGTCAGCACAGCGCGGGCTTCTGATGTTTTGAAATGATTGGTACACGATGCATGAGCTTTGTTGTAAACCCTATAAAAACTGTCTTAACCCTGCATTCAGGGTCCACAATCCTCTTCACCTGTGTGGTGTATGGTTCTGGGCCCCAGCGCACTGGAATAAAGTCCTCTTGCTGTTTGCATCAAGACCGTTTCTGTGGGGATTTGGGGTGTCGCTCATCCCAGCCTGAGTGTGGAAGGTTCCCGCTATTGGGAGTCTTTCAAATTGGGGGCTCATCCGGGATTCTGCGACCACCCCCCACACCCGAGAACTGACTTGGAGGTAAGGGGATCCCCTCTGGTATGTGTGCTTGCCGGCCGGTACCTCCGTTCTGAATGTCTGTTGTCTGAAACGCGCGCTTTCGGTTTTGCAGCCATCCTTTTAGGCCGTAAGGCCAAAGGACTGTGATCAGTAGACGTGCTAAGAGAATCACAGGCTGCCACCCTGGGGGACGCCCTGGGAGGTGAGGAAAGCCAGGGGCACCTGGTGGCCTCCTACTGTCGGTCAGAGGACCGAATTCTGTTGTTGAAGCGGAGACTTCCCCCTCCGTGGCCATCTGATTCATTTGCCTGCTTGTGGAGGACAAAGGAAGGTTGTGAGGGCCTAGATCTGTTGGTTTCTGTTTTGTGTGTCTTTGTTTTGTGTGTCTTTGTCTTCGCTTTTGTCATGGGACAGATGGTGACGACCCCCCTTAGCTTGACTCTTGACCATTGGACTGAAGTTAAATCTCGAGCTCATAATCTGTCAGTTGAGATTAAGAAGGGACCCTGGAAGACATTTTGTGCCTCTGAGTGGCCAACATTTGGTGTCAGATGGCCATAAGAAGGGACCTTTAACTCTGAGATCATTCTAGCTGTTAAAGCTGTTGTTTTTCAGACTGGGTTGGGCTCACATCCTGATCAAGAGCCCTATATCCTCACCTGGGAAAATTTGATAGATGACCCTCCACAGTGGGTCAAACCATGGCTAGCCAAACCAAGAAAGGCAGGCTCCCGAGTCCTGACCCTCAAAGATGACACGAAGCAGTCACCTGAGGAAGCCAAACCTGCTCCTCGTATCTATCCCGAGATCGAGGAGCCACCGGCCTGGCCGGAATCCCTACCGGCTGCCCCACCCCCTTATGCGGGACAGGGCGCTGCGGGAGGGGCCTCCGCTCCTCCTGAGGCACCAGCAATGAAGGGATCAGCCACTGGGAACCGAAGCCAGAGGGGCGCCACCCCAGAGTGGACAGACGAAATCGTGGCATTGCCTCTGCGCACCTTTGGCCCTCCTGTGCCAGGTGGCCAATTGCAACCCCTTCAGTATTGGCCTTTTTCTTCTGCAGATCTTTATAATTGGAAAACTAACCATCCCCCTTTCTCAGGGGATCCCCAACGCCTCACGGGGTTGATGGAGTCCCTTATGTTCTCTCACCAGCCTACTTGGCATGATTGTCAACAGCTGCTGCAGACGCTCTTCACGACTGAGAAACGGGAGAGAATTCTATTAGAGGCTAGAAACAATGTTCCTGGGGCCGATGGGTGACCCACGCTGTTACAAAATGAGATTGATATGGGGTTCCCATTGACTCGCCCCAGCTGGGACTACAACACGGCTGAAGGTAGGGAGAGCTTAAGAATCTATCACCAGGCTCTGGTGGTGGATCTCCGAGGTGCCTCAAGACGGCCCACCAATTTGGCGAAGGTAAGAGAGGTGATACAGGGACCAACCGAACCTCCCTCAGTATTTCTTGAAAGGCTTATGGAAGCCTTCAGAAGGTACACTCCTTTTGATCCTACCTCGGAAGCTCAGAAAGCCTCAATAGCCCTAGCCTTTATAGGACAGTCAGCACCAGATATCAGAAAAAAACTTCAGAGGCTGGAGGGACTACAGGAGGCTGAGTTGCCTGATCTAGTGAAGGAGGCAGAAAAGGTGTATTACAAAAGAGAGATGGAAGAAGAAAAGGAACAAAGAAAAGAGAAGGAAAGAGAGGAAAGAGAGGAAAAACGTGATAGACGGCAGGAAAAAATTTTAACTAAAATCTTGGCTGCAGTAGTTGAAGAAAAGAACAGCAGAGAGAAATAGAGGGACTTTAGAAAATTCAGGACAGGTCCTAGACAGTCAGGGAACCTGGGCAACAGGACCCTACTCAATAAAGACCAATGTGCTTATTGTAAGGAAAAAGGACACTGGGCAAAGGACTGCCCCACGAAGAAGAACAGAGGACCGAGAGTCCTAACCCTAGGGGAAAATGAAGAATAGGGGAGACGGGGTTCGGACACCTTCCCCGAGCCCAGGGTAACTTTAAAGGTGGAGGGGCAACCAGTCGAGTTTCTAGTTGACACCGGAGCAGAGCATTCTGTGCAACTTCAGCCATTAGGAAACATCCCCATATCATGTTCTGAGATTACCAGGAGTGACTGGTTCAGTGGTTAAACATTGTGTGCCCTGCCAGCTGGTCAATGCAAATCCCTCAAGAATGCCCCCTGGAAAGAGACTGAGAGAAAGCCACCCAGGTGCTCACTGGGAGGTGGACTTCACCGAGGTAAAGCCAGCCAAATATGGTAATAAGTACTTATTAGTTTTCATAGACACCTTTTCAGGATGGGTGGAAGCTTATCCTACCAAGAGAGAGACCTTAACCGTGGTGGCCAAGAAGATACTGGAAGAAATTTTCCCAAGATTTGGAATACCTAAGGTAATAGGGTCTGACAATGGTCCAGCTTTTGTTGCCCAGGTAAGTCAGGGATTAGCCAAGATATTGGGGATTGATTGGAAATTACATTGTGCATATAGACCCCAAAGCTCAGGACAGGTAGAAAGAATGAATAAAACCATTAAAGAGACCCTCACCAAATTGACCTCAGAGACTGGCGTTAATGATTGGATAGCTCTCCTACCCTTTGTGCTTTTCCGGGTTAGAAACACCCCTGGACAATTTGGACTGACCCCCTATGAGTTGCTCTATGGAGGGCCCCCTCCATGATAGAAATTGCTTCTGTACACAGTGCTGATATGTTGCTTTCCCAGCCTTTGTTCTCTAGGCTCAAAGCACTCGAGTGGGTGAGGCAACAAACGTGGAAGCAGCTGTGCGAGGCCTATTCAGGGGAAGGAGACTTGCAAGTCCCCCATCGCTTCCAAGTTGGAGATTCGGTCTACGTTAGGCGCCACCGTGCGGAAAACCTTGAGACCCGGTGGAAGGGCCCCTACGTTGTGCTGCTGACCACACTGACCGCTTTAAAGGTTGAAGGAATCCCCACTTGGATACATGCCTCCCATGTTAAGCCTGCTCCACCACTGGACCCAGAATGGAGAGCCGAAAAGACCAACAACCCCCTTAAACTTAAGCTTCGTCGTATGGACACTGCTCCTGCAGCTAAGTGACTCTGCTAACCCCCACGCTCCCCAGAAACTAACTTGGCAGGTGATCTCCCAGACTGGAGATGTAATATGGAGTGTCTCCAAAGAGGACCCCCCTGGACCTGGTGGCCATCACTGCACCCAGATCTCTGCCAACTAGCGACAGGCTTAGAAACCTGGGACATACCTGAGGTAGATCCCAATCAGTGGCAGAGTATCCCAGTATGCCTATCTGGGAGCTGCCCCTGTGCGCCCGAAGGAATAGGGAAAGGAATAGGCTGTGGTCACCCACAACTCAGAGCAGAGCTCCGAAAACAAGATTTCTATGTCCGTCCCCAAAATGGAAGGGATCACGGTACAATTGTCAAATGCGGGGGCAGGTCAATACTTTTGTAAAAATTGGGGATGTGAAACAACTGGAACTACCTACTGGAAGCCCAAATCCAATTGGGATGTCATTACTCTGAATCGGGCATTCCCCAATAAAAAAGAGACTCCTGGCCTCCAGAGATCCCAATGCATGGGGAACCGGGAAGCCACGAGGCTCTGTGCAAGCCCCATTAGTCCAGGTGGCCGCCACTGTAGACCCGGGGTCTTGTATGGTGATGGGCCCTGCACAAGGTTTGAATGTAACCCCCTGAACATCACTTTTACTGAGCCTGGAAAAATGACTAGAGATTGGATTAAGGGAAGGCAATGGGGATTATGACTATACTTATCTGGCACAGACACAGGCCTCCTCCTGACTATAAGGCTAAAAATAGAAAGCCTATCACCTTTACCCATAGGGCCAAATCCAGTCCTGGCTGAGCAAGGCCCTCCAGCCCCATTGCCGCCGCTGCCTCCACCTCCCCAGAAACCAGCCCTTAAACCCACTACTGCCAGTATAGTCCCAGAACCCCCAATAGTTCCCACTGGGACTTGCCTGCCCCCAGGGCACATGGGACAAAGATTATTCAACCTAGTGCAGGGTGCCTTTCAGGCCCTCAATGCCACTAACCCAGGAGCCACCTCCTCCTGCTGGCTTTGTCTGTCTTCAGGCCCCCCTTATTATGAAGGCCTGGCAATGACAGGTACTTTCAACATTTCTGCCCATTCTGCAGGACGATGCCCCTGGGGGTCCAAGAATAAGCTTACTCTAACTGAAGTATCAGGGAGGGGACTCTGTATAGGTAAGGTACCCCTAACCCATCAACATCTTTGCAACTCTACTGTAACTCTTGACAAAGCAGAGCCCGATAAGTACCTGGTATCAGGGGATAATCGATGGTGGGCGTGCAATACCAGACTAACGCCTTGTGTCTCTACTTCAGCCTTTGATCAATCTAACCATTTCTGTGTCATGGTCCAACTCGTCCCTCGGGTTTACTACCACCCTGAGGAGGTAATTATAAATGAATATGATTACCGACTCACCCGCTCTAAAAGAGAACCTGCAACCCTCACCTTGGCAGTCCTGCTTGGGCTGGGAGTAGCTGCAGGTGTAGGAACAGGAACTACAGCCCTGATCATGGGGCCACAACAATTAGAAAAGGGACTTGGTGAACTGAATGCTGCCATGACTGAAGATCTCCGAGCCCTAGAAAAATCTATAAGCAACTTAGAAGAATCTCTGACTTCTTTATCTGAGGTGGTCCTACAGAATCGGAGGGGATTAGACCTGTTGTTCCTTAAGGAAGGTGGGTTATGTGCAGCCTTAAGGGAAAAATGCTGCTTTTATGTAGATCATTCAGGAGCTATCAGAGAGTCCATGAGTAAGCTCAGGGAAAGGCTAGAAAAATGACGAAGGGAGAGAGAAGCTAACCAAGGATGGTTTGAGGGATGGTTCAGCAAGTCTCCCTGGATGACTTGCTTTCTGCTCTGATGGGACCCTTAATGATTTTACTCCTGTTGCTTACAGTTGGGCCCTGCATAATTAACAAGTTTATTGCTTTTGTTAGGGCACGAGTGAGTGCAGTCCAACTCATTGTGCTTAGACAACAATACAAGAGTATCCCAACCCACCGGGAAGAAACTAACTCCCAGTTCTAGGATTAGAACTAATAACAAGAGAAAAAGTGGGGAATGAAAGGATAGCCTGACCCTTCTCAGACCCCAACCTTGAATACCTCAGATTCCAGAACCGCCCTGCTGCCAATAAAAGGGAACTTGCTTTGCTGCCAGTAAATGGGTAAAAGGTCACATTCCTTGCTGTTTCAGAAACCGGTTTCTATATGAAATTGGGCAAAAGAATGTAGGCTAGGCTCATGAATACGAGACCCTAACCCAGTGAATACCAGGAAATAAGATAAATAACCACTTATTTGGCTTCTATAAATAGCTGCTTGCACAATGGATGGAAAAGAATGTACAGGGGAATGCCCAGCTCAGCCCAAGTTCAATGACCAGCTCTGACCACAATTCGTCACCCCCACCCAAGAGGCCACAGACCTCTAGGGCTGTAGGGAGGAACCTGGGTGTGTTACAACATGATTGGTCTACCATGCGCAGGCTTGAGCAATTTGAAATAATTGGTCTAAGAACTGTGGTGCATTACAAATGGATTGGTCAGCACAGCACGGGCTTCTGATGTTTTGAAATGATTGGTACATGATGTATGAGCTTTGTTGTAAACCCTATAAAAACTGCCTTAACCCTGCATTCGGGGTCCACAATCCTCTTCACCCACGTGGTGTATGGCTGGGGGCCCCAGCGTGCTGGAATAAAGTCCTCTTGCTGTTTGCATCAAGACCGTTTCTCGTGGTGATTTGGGGTGTCACCTATCCCAGCCTGAGCGTGGAAGGTTCCCGCTATTGGGGGTCTTTCAAAAACAGGGTAGGTACTGGGAAAGGGCTCAACAGGTAAGAGTGCTGTACATACAAACATGAGGGCTTGAGTTAAATACTGACACCCACATAAAAGGCAGCCATGGTCACACATTCCTGTGACCCCAGTGCTGACAGTTTGGAAACAAGATAATCACTACAACATAGTTGTCTACCAATCTGACTAGAAGAAACATCTTCAGGTAAACTGAGAGATTTCCTCTCTTCTTTGACATGCATCTTCCTTATACACATACACCTCACCAAAATAGACTCTGAATAGGCAGACAACTGCTCTGCAAAGGGCATGTACAGCAGAGCTTGCAAGGAGACAAGGTTTTAACTGAAAGTTTCCCTGAATGGAACAATCACAATGGGTCTTAGTCAAGTAATGAAAACTGGATAAGAAGAAAAAAGAATGGCAAAGATGAGGAAAGCAGGGAGTTCTCAGCCATAAACTTGAGATTACATCTTGGCCCTTAGGTTTAGAAGAGTGCAGAATTATCAGTATTCATGCTGATCACATAGGTCCAGAAGATTAAAATAAGTCTTCAAGTTAAAACAGAGGCTAATTGGTGTGCCTGACCAAAAAAAAAAAAAAAAAAAAAAAGGTAAAAAGGAATTTTGAGAGATTAGAAATAATTGTTCTGATGACCAGAAAGCTACAATTTGCAAGAATTGAAAATTTTTTCTATCTGCAGATCTGCAAAAGTGCAAGACGTCCAAAAGAAAATGCAGGGTCACCTTTTGATAGATTAGTTCTGTTACATACACTTCTACATGAAACAAATATGATGTAATATTACATTCTATATTCATATAAGAAAGTATATTACCATTTGAATGCCAGAAAATATAAAAGTCAAACTCTTGTTTAGATAAGGAACAGAAAGTATTAATTTTGATTAACTAATTTTTTAATCCCTTCACGAGTCTCTGAGGTCTTGTGGGAGGTTCAAAAAGCTTCTATGGGGCTGGAGAGATGGCTTAGCCATTAAGGCATTTGCCTGAAAAGTCAATGGATCCTGATTCAATTCTCAAGGACCCACATAAGCCAGATGCACAAGGAGGCGCATTTATCTGGAGTTCATTTGCAGTGGCTAGAGGCCCTGGCATGCCCACTCTCTCCATCCTTCTCTCTCTCTCTGCCTCTCTCTCTCTCAAATAAGAAATGCCTCAATAAGTCTGGGGATTCATACAAAAAATTACAGGCATGTGCCCTTGCAGAGACAATTCAGTAAGGTTTCTGGCACCAGAATCTTCTTTGTGTCACAGAGAGGTCCAGTTACCGTGTACACCCTCCTATTATGTCTCAAGATTTATGTGTTTTATCAAAGAAAATTTTCAGTTTCTTTTTTGCTTTTTATGAAGCAGGGTCTCACTTGAGCCCAGGCTGAAATGTAACTCATTCTGCATCACAAATTCATAAGAATCTTGCTACTTCAGTCTCTAAAGTGCATCAGGCTTTGCAAGCAAGTGCCTTTGACCACTCCCCAGCCCACTTCTTTGATGGCCCAGTGCCACTCAACATTTTAAATTCCCCATATTTGGGAAACCTGCTGACTGTTAGCTGTTAAACATGAATAGAAGATTTCAGAATATCAAGAGATATTATTTTTCTACTCAAATCACTGGAGATCTGCATTTAATTTAAAATGAGTTATATTAAAAGGATGTGTGTAGGTAGCTTTCCAAAATGTAACTAAAAATTTTAGTTGACTATTTCAAAACTCATGGAAAAAGGAATTTCCATTTGAATGGGCATCTGTTCTCTACAGGCTACCTTTTACATAGGAAGACATTTACCTAAGTCTCTATTACAAGGCTCATGTTTTCATATATTATTTTAATGAAACTCTACAA
Organism: Orientallactaga sibirica; assembly: GCA_036365145.1. Taxonomy (NCBI): domain Eukaryota; kingdom Metazoa; phylum Chordata; class Mammalia; order Rodentia; family Dipodidae; genus Orientallactaga; species Orientallactaga sibirica. Next base: position 64,897 of record JAEOAD010001133.1, on the reverse strand, counting down.
TAGCTCATCTTAATGATGTATAAATTCATTGTTGAATCTTTGATATATGAATGTTCTATTTTATTTCAACTGGTTGGACCTCTCTAAGACATATTTAAGACTAAGGGAAGCTGAGGATGTATATTGTCCCTCATGAAAAGCTCATACTGCACAAGCATGAAAACCTAAATTTAAACAATGAGGCAATATCACATATACTTGTTGCCCCAGTATTGAGGGGATCATAGACAGAAGGACCATGGGTGCTTACTGATCAGCTAGTCTAACTAAAACCTCACAAGCTCCAGGTTTAATGAGAGATAATCAGGAGCACAAAAACAATAGATGTGGACACCCTATTCTTTCTCTGACCTACAACTACGTGTGCATGGGGAATGCACAGCTACCCAAATATGTACATAAACAGTACATGCTCCACACTCAGAAAAAAATCCTTATAAATAATAATAAATAATTATGTCAATTATCTAATTTCAAAAATCTGTGAAAAGATGCTAACTAAAAAAGTGTATAAATTAATTAATCATCTGCATGCATATGCACTTGTATAGATGGGAACACCAGGGACTCTTGCTACTGCAAGTGAATACAGAATGCATTTGCCACGTGTTTCATGCTTTACATCTACGGAAGGGAGCTGAGATTGGCAGGTGTGGCAGGCAAGCACTTTTAAGTCCTGAGCAATCTCCTGAACCTCCAAAGATGTTGTAGCAGTTTTAATGGATATCCCCCAACAGATTGATTTTTATTAAAGCTTCTTGTACTTAAAGATACCTGGCTGAAAGAGGTGTCACTGTGGGCATATCCTAGGGTCCAGCCCTAAGGTATGTTTGCGAGTGGATCTGAAATATAGTGTAAAGATGTGCAGAGTGCTTGAGCTCTCCCTCAGGTTCCTTGAGTGTTTTTGCTTGTGGTGTTCCTGGTGGTATTTCCCTCAGCATGGACCTATGAAAGGGGGCCAGCTTCTTCTGCCATGAGGGAACTTCCCTTGGAACTGTAAGATTCAATAAATCCTGTTCTTCTCATGAACTGTGTCTGGTTTAAAGATTCATCCCAGCAGTGTGGAGCTGACTGTGACAGATGATAATTTAAATTTCTTGTTAAGATCAAAGTGAAGTTATACATTACATTTTTAATAGTCAATGAAGAACATCAGGTGATTAACATGAGCATGATTATGTGGTAGACTTCACTTAAAAACAGATGCTGCTTCTTAGTGACTAGATTGATATAGTTAAAAAAGATTAGAATGGCTTTGCCACTGAGACAGACTGCTAATGCAAATTTCAACTAACTTATCACAAGTGGCAACATCTTCTTAATAATAACTTTAAATTGACCAAATAAATGAAGCAGTATAGCTGATGTGACTGAGAAACAAGACCCAACAACCTGTTGTCTCAAACAAACACACTTATCAAGCAATATTGCACAAAAACAGAGTGAATGGAAATCATCATACAAAGCAAACATGAGCCATTCACAACCTGGTATAGCTGTTTCAAATTGCCAATCAACAAAGAATCATAACAAAGAAATTAAACCACAGATCAACTGTACAGAACAAATATGTACACAACATTGTGTTCAATAAAAAGGGAATACACATTGTTCTCAGCTACACATAGAACCTGTTCAAAAATAATCAGATTCTAGGCTCCAAATCAAACCTTCACCAAAAATACCACAAAATGAGATGATTTCTTATATCTTATATTAGATTTCAGAAAGCTAATGCTTGAAATCAATAGCAAGTGGACCCCAACAACAAGACAAATAGTTGAAGACTAAACAACAGGGAAGATGAGGCCAAGTGAGAGGAAAATAGATATGAACAAAATACCAACTCTTAGCCTCTGTTCTCAATAGCCACCTGCTTTCAAGCCTATCACATGATAATAAAACCTGCAATGGAAGAAAGATATCTGGGACCTGCTTCAGGTGTAACCAGCCAGGACACTGGGTTAGGGCCTGCCTTTAAATCCAGGCCACCACAAAAGCTTGCTCTACCTATGGACAGTGAGGTCATTGGAAATGGGACTGCCATCATGGACACCCTGGAGCCCCCATAGGGCACCCAATACCTACCCCAACTCTCACTCTACAGTTGGTATAATGAAGGGGTCCAGGTTCATCCACCCAAGTTGGGAATCCCAACTCATCCATTGAACAAAGGGTGATTGGGATGGTAGCTGGGCACAAAGTCTCTTTTGTCCTGGACAGTGGGGCCTCCCTATTGCTTCTCACTTCCTGCAAAGGGGCAACAGTAAGGACTAACATGATGGTCATAGAGGTCTAAGGTGTCCCTTCCAATTCCAGAACTACCCCTCCTTTATCTTGCCAATTTGGAGCCTTAAGATTACTCACTCTTACTTAGTCATCCCTGAATGCACTATGCCTCTCCTTGGGAGGGTGTCATGTCAAAATTCAAAGTCTCAGTCTACATTCCCACATTCAATACAATAACCATGTTTTAAATCTCCAGTTGAACCTACATGGAAGCACCTCTCGAATCCAAACCCACCCCTTTCCCCTTGCTGCCATTATGCCCTCAGTTTGGGACATTGAACAGCCTTCAATTACTCAATACCATAAGCCTGTCTGTGTTGATTTAAAAAATCCTCACACCTATGTAACCCGAGACCAATACCAGTCATCCCTAACCTTTACACTCTCCTTTCCTCTATCTCACTTACTGCAACCAACTTTACCATCCTAGATCTTAAAGATGATGTCTTACCATCCCCCTACACTGGGGAACACATCCTCTTTTTGCTTATACTTAGGAGGACCCAGACAATGTTTTAGCTCAGCAACTCACCTGGACCGTCCTGTCACAAGGTTTTAGGGACAGTCCCCACAACTTTGGCCAGGCCCCTAATGAGATCTCTCATCCCTAAGCCTCCATTCCAGTCATCTCTTACAGTACGTAGATGACCTTCTCCTATGTAGTCCCTCCTATGAAATCTGTGTTGCACACACTGCTAAAATTCCTCAATGCCTTAGCTGTTTAGGGCTACTTGGTCTCAAAAGACAAATTTCACATCTCTCAGCAGACTGTAACGTACTTAGGTCAACCCCACCCTGTGGATCAGGATATGCCATCATCCAGGGCCACCTGAACTCCCCTAAAACCTGCACCCTTATTGAAGCAAAACCTTTGAACCCAAGCACTACCTCCAAGCAGACTGAACTAACAGCCCTTACCTGAACACTAACTCTGCCTAATGATCCTTCCATTAACATTTATACAGATTCAAAATATGATTATAAAATCATCCACTCAAATATTCTAATTTGGAGGGAAAGAGACATCCTCACCAAAAATTATTAATGTCTCTCTAATCCAAGACATTCTGGATGTCACTTTTCTCCCCTTTAAGGAATCATTCATCCAATGCCAAGGCCATCAGAAAGACAAACAGTACATCCCCCTCTCAAACAATCACAATCATAAATTGGCCTGTGAAATTGCCCTGACACACCCAGACCTCTACTCCACCTCCCTACTTTCCTTAGCATACCAAGTCCCCCTCACTCAAGAGTTTGTTTCATACCTGCATTCTTTATTTCATCCCTCAAACCAAACTCTATTCTGATTCCTTCAAAACCACACCTCCTTTCAACCCTAGGACAGACAATTCTTCAAAGCTCTTGCAGACTCATGTAATATCTGCCAAAGAGCAAACTCTAACTCCAACATCCAATGCCCTCAAATTCCTACCCAACAGTTATGGCACCTTCTACCAGCTATGGATTGACAAGAAGCTTTCACCCAAATGCCTGCTGTTAAATAATACAAATATCTCTTAGTGTGGCTACCTTTTCTGCATGTGTAGAAGCCTTCCTCACCACAAACAAGAGAACTAACATAGTAACTGACATATTGACTACGGAAATATTCTCTCAATTTGGCTTGTCATCCTCAATACAATCAGACAATGGCCCAGAATTAATCTCCTCTCACTCACCAAACATTGCCAGTTACCTACAGATCACCGGGAAGTTTCACATTCCCTACCATCCCCAATCCTCCAGCAAGGTTGAGAGAACTAACCATGCCACCAAAGAAATTCACAAGGCTCACCCTGGAACTAAAATGGGATTGGATGAAACTTTACCTCTAGTGTTACTTAAACTTAGAGCCCTACCTAAAAAGCCTTCCATGATCAGCCCCTTTGAACTCATATATGGGAGGCCTATAATTCCCCCTGGACTGGCTCATGAGACTCCACTACTCCTTCCTTCCATATACACTAGTCTCCTCCCATTGCTCAGAAAGAATCGTGGAGACAAACTAACACCACCCTCCCCTCCCTCTATCCAGAGGCTCCTCTTCCTAACTCTGAGTTAGGAGACATGGTTAATATCTCAGATCCCACCCAGAAATCTCTTTCTCCAAAATGGCAAGGGCTCCACAAGGTCATCCTAATAACCCTCACTGTAACCAAACTCCAGGGCTTCCCATCCTGGGTCCATCTCTCCCACTTGAAAAACACCCCATCATCCCCTCACCTACTCCTCCCTGCTTCTGGATGACAATCACTGCCTCCACCTGTTTAAAGATTACTAAACTTCCCCCTACACCTTGAGACAGACAAGCAGATGGCACTCAATATCCAACAATTTCATCTGTTCCTGACTCATATCATATGGTTGATGCCCCAGCCGATCTCCACGTTTGATGAGCTTCTGGATGCCATAGAAGAACTCTGGTTACAAGGAACGTTCATTCCCTTCACACCAGAACAGATACAGTTCCTTACCATTACCCTGCAGGGAGCCGTAAGCAGTCGCCATTACAAGATGGTGCTGGCTCCTCCATATTAGGCAGTGCCTTGGCGCCAACCGTGTCTAAGGTATGCGCATGCGCTTGATGCAACCTGTCCCAAGCCTATCCCGTGGCGCCTGGTGATGGCAAGCTGGTCGCAACCAATCAGTAAACGCCTTGTAGCAGTACACTCTATAAAAGCAGCTGCAGATTTGGGCCCCGCCCCCCTTCGCCATCAGCTTTCCTGTTAACCAAGGGCTCTCCAATAAAGTGTGATACAAGAAGGATCTTCGTTTGTGGCCGTTCCTTTCCTGCTGGTCGGGAGGTTCGCCGCAAAGTGGTGCTGAAAAACCCGGGACGCCGGGTGTCTTGCGGTCGCCAGGCGGGGGGCCGAAGAGGATCCAGAACTTGACACACGGAGAGGAAGGCGCCGGTAAGTCATCCCCGGGCTTGTTTTACAAGTGGGGAATCACATAATAGGCCTAAAAAGAAACAGTTAGAAAAAATAGAACAAAAGAGACAAAAAAAGGAAAAAAGTCTAAAGGAAGAACTTGAGGAGATAGGCGAGGCTCATTCATGCCCGCCCCCTCGGAAGGGGCAGAGAGGCCCTGGAGGATCGTATCCTCCATTAGAGGAGACTTTAAATGTTTTGCCTCCTCATTTAAATAAAAACTCCGTCCCAAACTTCAACATCTCTTGTTCTTTTCTCTTTCCTCTCATTTTTGGGTTTCCGACAGACCGCTTCTGCGGTGCCACCATTTTTGTCCTGCCCCATTTGAATGGGGGCGCCATCTTAGAAGCATCACGTGGGCAGACCTAAAAACTAAACTCACCACGTGGGTAGAGACTCACCACGTGGACAAACCTAAAAAAGAAACTCACCACGTGGGTAGACCTAAAAAGAAAACTCACCACGTGGACGAACCTAGAGGAGGCTCACCACGTGGGCAAACCTGGAGAACTCTCAAAGTGTCCTGCCCCTCATTGGAGTGGGGGCGCCATCTTAAAAAAAAAAAAAAAAACATGTTTACCTATTTTTTGGGACTTTATGCTTATGTTGTACTCATATATATTACTATTAAACAAAAAACCTCCATGGCGCTTGGAACAAAACTTTCATTTTAGCCCCATGGATTAATTCAGTCCTCCTTGCCTTAATTGCCAACCTTAAAGGCTTTTCCAGGGAAAAGTTCATTTTTGCCCTTAAAAACTGTAAGAAAAAACTAAAACTGACTTTTAAAATCTCCTTTCTCCCAAGGCCGCCACCCAAGCCGCCACCTGGCAGCTATCTTTTCAGCTCTTTTCAGCCCCTAACTACTGCCTAAGGCAAATGTGCTCAAACCCCTGGTGGAGGACAGCTCCTCCATGTAGCTTTCTATGAATGTAAACTGTGATCAAATACAAACCGAGGTTAACTTTCTCTCAGGCGAAAAGACAAGTCACTGGTCCACAAAACAAAACTTGGCTTTGAGCAGAGGGACAACAGCCAGGCTCCACCGACATCCCTGAGGGATGCGGGCCGACCGAGTGGGATGGTCCTAAGCGGCGGCTCCAGCCCTGGCCCGAGCACTGCCCCAAGCCTCACTGGCTGCGCCTCGCCCGCTCCTCCAGGCGTCATTTTTGGTCACTTTTGTCAACTTGCTTTAAAAATATCTTAGGAACGGGCGGGCGGTCCGCCATGAGGCCATGAGGCGAGCTGCTGCCGTCTCCGCCCCTTTTGCCTCTAGACACTCCCTCTATGCTCTTAACTAAGTGTCCCATGGGCCCAAAGTATTTACTTTTAAAAATAAAAAAAAAAAAAAAAAAAAAAAAAACAACTGGGGACCCATGTAAACAGTGGCTGGAGGCAGATGATGAAAGTAGTTCAGAATCTAAATCACAACAGGAGGAGGAGATATTTAAAAAAAAAAAGAGAAAGTTCAACCAGAGGTGATCCACAGGGGCGGGGCTGGCAGGCACATTTGTTGTCGCCATGGCGCCTCTGCTGGGGATGAGTAAAGTTCTGTATACATAGATCACAAAGAAGGTCAAGAATGAGGTAGGGCTGGGTGTGGTGGCACACACCTTTAATCTTAGCCCTCAGGAGGCAGAGGTGGGAGGATCATTGTTCAAGGTCAGGCTGAGACTACTTTTCTGCCCTCCCCATGTGGGTGTGTTAATCCCCGAGGCCTCCGTCCTGGTGATCTTTGGCAAATGGATGTAACTCATCTCCTTGAGTTTGGAAGGTTGAAATATTTACATGTCTCAGTGGATACTTGCTCGGGAGTTATCTTCGCCTCGCCGTTGGCGGGTGAGAAGGCTTCTCATGTAAAAACCCACTGCCTGGAAGCCTGGGCAACATGGGGAAAGCCGCGCCATCTAAAAACTGATAATGGCCCGGCATATACATCTACTGGTTTTCGGGCCTTTTGTGCGCAGATGCAAGTTGCCCACACCACTGGCCTGCCTTATAACCCACAAGGCCAAGGCATTGTGGAGAGAGCCAATAAGAATATCAAAGCCATCTTATTTAAACAAAAGAGGGGGATAGCAGAAGATGCAACCCCTAGAGAGAGGGTTTCCTTAGCCCTCTTCACCCTTAATTTTTTAATTTTGGACAATAATGATAAGTCTGCAGCTGACAGGCACAGTCAAGATGTGGCCCAGGCACCCAGAGAAGTAGTGATGTGGAAAGATGTCCTAGATAACAAATGGAAAGGACCGGATCTTGTTAAGATCCAGGGGAGCTGTTTGTGTTTTTCCACAGGACCAGGAGTCGCTCCACTGGGTTCCAAGCCGGTTGGTGAGAACAGTCCATCCTTCCTCAGGAGAAAGTTTGGAGATTCATAATGATTCGTGGAAACCGGATGGTCATCGAGATCTTGACACTCAGTAAAGCAGAGCAACGTTGGGGGAATTTTGTCAGCCTTCCCGGCCGATGCCAGTTCCTCATCAAGCGTCTGTGTTTCCACGTTTCTTCACCACGAATAAGGAACTAGGCCTCCCTTCCCTTCAGGAGGACCAACAGGTGGTCCCCATGGGGGAGTCCAGCTCCTTTGTTGAAAAAGGAACTCTTTGTTTTACTTTGCAGTGGAATCAGACTGATGACTCTTGTATAAGACTTCGTCAGCAGAGTTTTTCCTGGTTTGAAGGGGAACTCTGGCCATGGTCAGAGTGCCAGAGCACTTCGGTCGCCTGGGCTGATGCAAATCATCTCTTCACCATATCACCAGCTATGAGGGGTCCCCCGCCTAGGTCAGGGGCATGGTCGGAGGGACTCTTTCTTCAGGATTCCAGAATGAATCCTTTTTCAAAATGGATGGTGTGTGGGGTCAATGGTTCCTGTACGGATGTGTCTCCATTGGTTTTGCTGTTGGGGGGGACAAATTGCTTGCAACAATGTGTCAGGGCATGAGACCTCAACGTCAAAAAAAAAGGAGGAAACGGAGGGGGATTTCTCGGCAGACTGGAGCCTCCTAAATATCTCGGGGGGAGTTTTCACTCTGGGTCATCCTTGTGAACATTATGCTCGTAATCAGACATTCCCCCCTGCCCCGGTTTGTGTGCACCCCCCTTTTCTTTATCTGCTTATTGCTATTAATTCCACGAGAGTGGATCTTAGTCTTGCACAGGGCCTTACTTCCTGGATCTCCTCTGCTTTTAATTTTTTTAAGGAATGGGTTGGAGTGGGACTGTTTGCTGCCTGCTGTATAGGAGGATGTCTGCTCTGCCTCTGGTTGATTTGCCGCTTGCGAGCCCAGACCAGGCGGGACAAGGTGGTCATTTCTCAGGCACTAGCTGCATTGGAGTGTGGGTCCTCCCCCCAGATTTGGCTGTCGGCCCTAAAGAGCACCTAGTTTCCCCTGGCCCTTGCACCCTTAGGGCTTGAAGTGCCCATTGCACAAGGATGGGCAGAGGATTTATGTTGGGAGCACGGCATTCATCATGCTCAGGATGCGAGACAAAGTACTGCACGTGGGGCGAGCTCTTAGCAGCTTCATGGAGGGCATGTCTGATTGCATATGGGTTGGTACTGTAATCCCATCTCTGAGGAAAGGTACTGGACGGGTGTGACACCAGCCTGGCTGGCCACTAGGTCTGGGGTCATCACAATGTCCTCTCGAGCATCAGAGATCAGACCTCTACCCTTGCCTGTTGCGTTTAAACAAGAAGGGGGAACTGCAGGGAGCTGTAAGCAGTCGCCATTACAAGATGGCGCTGGCTCCTCCATACTAGGCAGTGCCTTGGCGCCAACCGTATCTAAGGTATGCGCATGCGCTTGACGCAACCTGTCCCAAGCCTATCCCGTGGCGCCTGGTGATGGCAAGCTGGTCGCAACCAATCAGTAAACGCCTTGTAGCAGTACACTCTATAAAAGCAGCTGCAGATTTGCGCCCCGCCCCCTTCGCCATCAGCTTTCCTGTTAACCAAGGGCTCTCCAATAAAGTGTGATACAAGAAGAATCCTTGTTTGTGGCCGTTCCTTTCCTGCTGGTCGGGAGGGACGCTGCATTACCCTACACTTCCTCCTCTTCATCTAGGAGCCTAGTGGATGCCCTGTCACCCCTCCTTCTCACAGTACTATTCTCTTGTTGACAGAAATAATAATTGTTAATTTCTACACATTGTTCTTAACAACAAAAAGCACTCTTAACACTCTGCTCTGGGTACACTTCCTTACAGTAATTTTCCTAGGTGTTATCCATTCTTTAACTCCTAACAATGAAACATAACAGGATTATATCCCTTTGCCATTACTATCTATATCCCTAATAAGACTTATTGTTACTCATGTTTTGCTACACCAGACACATGTGTCTCCACTGTGGCCCAAATAGGACGTGCCACCCTAAGATCTCCCCTAGTAATAAACTGTACCTTTTTCATGCCCTGACATTATTTTGGGCCTATTAGATGGTATAAAGATAATCAAGAATTATGCTATCAGGGGATCACACAGGGACCATGGAAAATCTCACAGAACAGTCTAAAACAGATAATATAAATTTTTACAAGATGTTTTATTTATTCATTTGAGAGAAAGAGAGGAACAGGCAGAGAAAAATAGCAAATGGGTACACCAGGGCCTCCAGCCAATGCAAATGAACTCCAGACACATACACCCCCTTGTGCATCTGGCTTACATGGGTCCTGGGGAATTGAACTGGATTGTGAGGTTTTGCAGGTAAACACCTTTACTACTAAGCCATTTCACCAGCCCAAATTTTTGCTATCTCTAAGACTACAGCCAACTCTGTAGATTCAGGACAATACTCTTGTGCCAAACTTAAAAAGGACCCCTTTGGACTGGAGAAATGGCTTAGTGGTTAAGGCACTTTCATACAAAGGCAAATGAACTGGGTTTGATTCCCCAAGACAAATGTAAGCCAGATGCAGAAGGTGGTGCATGCATCTGGAGTTTGTATGCAGTGGCTGGAGGCCCTGGCACACTCATTTTCTCTCTTTTTATATCTGCCTCTGTCTCTCAAATAAATAAGTAAAATAAAATATTTTTAAGAAGAGCCCCTAAATATACTGTCTATTCAAAGGATGCCCTGAACATAAGCATATCTACCAGCCCTGTGGAGTCCTTAAATACTCAAAACATCTGGGTTCAATTGGCTGTTGATACCATGAACAAATGTCCTTTTTGCAGCCCACCAACTATTAGCTAATAATCTCATGGGTCTATCTGTTAAGTATACTGAATATGTTAATGTCATTAGATATAGAATAACCAAACAAGACCATCCTGTGCTCTGTACATATTCAGCACTCCCAGTCACCCTAGTTGTCCAACAATATTGCCTATGCATCAATTGTATCCCCCCTTGACCACCTCTTAAACCATCTCAACTACCTCCTAATTGTTCTATTGAACAAAACATCTCCCTGACCACTGGCAAATGGATGCCCATGGGATGAGTCTTCCTCTGCAATAAAATGGCCCTTCAAGCCCTGCCTGCTAAGTTCTCTGGAATCTGCTTCATCAGACAGATCTTCCCCTTACTGCCATCCCTAACCCCTCCTCACTGGAATACTTGGAGTCAGCTCTTCAAGTGTGGTAATAATTTGTTCCTCCTAGGTCACAGGCAGGTAGCAGTCACAACAGCATTTATCCTGCTCATTCCAGGCCTTGTGATATGGATACAAAGGGAAGTGTCTAAGTTGGCCTGCATCTTTAGCAAAACTGCTGATCTTAGCACATTAGTTCTGTCAGAAATTAACCAAGAAAGGAAAGAACTTTGAACCTCAATGTTACAAAATAGAGACATTATTGATTTTTTGTTATTGAAGCATCATATTACCTGTCAGCAATTCCCTGAAATGTGTTGCTTCAATATTACAGACAACTCCAATATTATTCAACAACACATAGACAAAATAAAAGAAGAGGTTAACAAAATCCATGAGAGCAACTTTTGGTCAGGTTTAGGAAAATGGTTTCCATGGTTATGCTCTTTACTGGGTCCTTAGATGAGTATTATTCTCATCATAATCATAGCTCCCTGTCTGCTCAAGTGTCTACTCCCACTCATCAAACAAGAAATCAGTTCTGTAAAAATGATGTACTTTAACACTCCTTACAACCCCATGCTCATGACAAGTCTCCCATAATAATCTGCTTCTTGCCCCCGTCCTTCTTACAGGGATGGCAGTGAAAAGGAAAACAAAAGGGAGGGAAACCAGACACCAGACATCAGACAGCCAGGGCATCCCAAGCACAAAGGAGAAACCACACCTAAATCTGAAATAAATGTATGATTTTCTTGATCTATGTGACCTACCAAAATTAAATCAGGATGAGGTAAATCACTTAAATGGAAAACAAAAAGAATCAAACAGGACTGAGACTGCGGTCAGTCCATAGAGGGCTTGCCTAACACACATGAGCCTTGAGTTCAATACCCAGTAATTATATAAACAGGAAGTGCTGTTATCTGCCTCTAATCCCAGCAATAAGGAGGTGATAACAGGAGCAAGAAAAGTTCAAGGCAGGGTTGGAAACATGGCTTAGCAGTTAATGTGCTTGCCTGCAAAGCCAAATGACCCAGGTTCAATCCCCAGGACCCACATAAAGCCAAATGCACAAGGTGGCACATGTATCTGGTGTTCATTTGCAGTGGCAAGAGGCACTAGTGCACCATTTTCCCATATTCTTTCTCTATCTATCTCTCCCTCCCACCTTTCCCCATTAATTCTTCCAAATAAATAAATAAATATCTAGAAAATAAAGTTCAAGGCCATCTTTGGCTACATAGTGAGGTTGAGGCAGACTGAGCTACTTGATACCTGTCTCAAAAAGAAATGATAAAAACAAAACATCCCTTTAATCCCAGCACTCTGGAGGCAGAGGTAGGAGGATCACTGTGAGTTCAAGGCCACATGAAACTCATAGTGAATTCCAGGTCAGCCTGGGCTAGACTGAGACCCTACTTCAAATAACCAAAAAAAAAAAAAAAAAAAAAAAAAAAAAAATGATAAACAAAACACCCTGAAATTATGCTTGCTTTGCAAAAGTAATGCCCCATTCCTCTGAATGGCATGTGGGTCCCAACATCAGTGTGTGGAAGGGAAGGGAATTGAGGCAGGAAGGGAGGCAGTGGTGAAGAGGCCTAACTCTTTCAAGGAGCTCCACTGTGAAGAACTGCAGCCATCACAGGTGAGAGCTTGTTTCATGCAGAAGGGAAGGATTCTGCACAGCGGCAGAAGCTGAGGACTGGGCAGAAAGGGTCTAAGGTAATGACAGTCCTGAGAAAGTGGAAGGATGTTCTCTGGAAATTACCAGAAGGAACTTTCAACAGTGCCTTTCTTGAGACCAGAGACAAAAGAAATTATGGAAATAATTCAAAAAAGTTCAAAGAATTGTTTGTGAAGTGACAGTAATTCAAGCTGACAGTTTAAAGCAAGAGATGAGAAAAAGAGTGTGATAAAAGGCCTGAGAAAGGAGTGCAGCTTGGAGAAAACCTTAGTGTGGACAGCTGTCCTCCATACAAGGGGAACCACTGTCCTTTGAACTATCAATGACTGTGGCCTGTAACTTTCCACCATGGAGGAGAGGAAGGTTCATGCAGCTCTCCACCTCTTCATGGATTCAGTTACTGTAACTAGAGGACAGGGCTCACAAAGCCCCACCCCAGGATTTATATACAGTTTAAGTATGAGGAATGAAGAGGTAGCTTAGAGATTATGTGCACTTTCTCTGCAAACATGAGCATACAGGAGGGCCTAAACAGTTCACGTTTGAATCTCCAGATCCCACATAAACAGCTGGGAAAGTCCATGAAAACCTGTAACCCCAGGCCCATAAAGGGGAGCACAGATCAGAGATTTCCCCTGGGCTCATGGAAAAGCACCTGTCTTTCAAGAGAATCCAGTTCAAAATGAGAACATGGGAAAGAATGATGGAGTTGGACACTGTTTTCTGTTCTGCCAACAAAGAGGAGTGGGAACTGTAGTAGGGAAGAGCATAATATTGCATGGGCTGGGTCACCAGAATACTAAAGACAGAAAGCTATCTGAGCATGCAGCACTCATCATACTCATCTTCCTCATGGAGGACTGAATGTAACCAGCTGCCTGGAGCATCTGCAATGGTGACTTCCCTGCCATAGTGTTCTGTAACCTGCAACTATAAGCTGACATACACTCTTCCTCTCTTAAACTGATTTTATATAGGAGATTGTTCTAGCAACAAAAGACAAGGTACTTGTGAGCCACAGCTTCCCTGATGTTTGCTTCCCATACATATGTTGACAGGATGCACAAAGTTTGGCAGGAATTACAGGCAGCAGATAGCCAGCAAAAAGATTGCAAGGAAGGGAGCAGCCAGTGGAAAAGGGAGAGGTTTCCCAAGGTGAGATCTCTGCTAGAAGAGGACAAGGGGACCCTGAACTGTGGCTTCTGGGACAGGCACACTGTAGGTACAGATGCCTCCAGGCCTTGAGAGAGTGGGCTGGATATTGAGATCCAGGTCTTACCCTCACAGCCCAACCAGGACAGTGACTCTTCTTTGCACTGACAGATTCTGCCACCAAGCTGTTTTATAAAAAAGTAATCACATGAACAGTATTCCTGTCCACCAGAAAAAACATTGTGTGTAAGAGGAGGTAGTGGGAGTGGAAAGATTCCATATAGCTGTTCCTATTCAACCATCTTACCACTGTGCCTTGGATGGGAGCCATGATGTTCTAAAGCAGGAGAGGGCAACATTATAGGGGCTGAGTTAGAAGGTTCTGGGTTCTGATTCTGCAACTATGCCTAATTCCATGCAAGTGCATCTTGGGGAAGCAATGAGTACAATTCGAGGAGTTACTTAAACATTCTCACTGTTTCCTTATTTTCTCCTTTCCTTTCTTCCTTCTTTCTTTCTTTCTTTTTCTTTCTTTCTTTCTTTCTTTCTTTCTTTCTTTCTTTCTTTCTTTCTTTTAATTAGTTTATAACGAAGGTCTCATGTAAACCATTCTGCCTTCAAATTCACTATCTAGCCTAGGATGGTCTTGGTCTTCTGGTCCTACTGCCTCCACCTGCAGAGTGCTGGCATCACAGATGTACACAACACCTGGGTTATGCAGCACTGGGGATGGAATCCAGAGCTTCGTGCATGCTAGCCAAACACTACCAACTGAGCCACATCCCAAACCTTCCTTTCCTGTTGAAGCAAGGATGATTATGTACAGATTATACTGTCAAATCATACAAGCTCAAAGCATGCACTGTTCCTCCCTGGCACCCTTCTCTTACTTAGGTTCTTTCCCTCAATCCTCCACCATCTCTGGCAGGCCTGTGAACAGTCCTGCACCAACACTGCATTCTGCAAGCTGCCTCTCATGGCTCCTATGTATGGTACGTGTGCACGACACCTGCTACTGTGGTGGTAAATACAAAGTATTGTAAACATATTGGAACTACAAATACATTCTTCAGCACTAGTTGTGTCAATTTTTTTCAGTGAAAACTGAAACCAGGGGTGGAGTGATGACTTAGCAGTTAAGGCACTTGCCTGCAAAGTCAAAGGACCCAGGTTTAATTCCACAGAACACGTGTAGGCCAGATGCACAAGGAGGCACATGTATCTGGAGTTCATTTGCAGTGCCTGGGGACTCTGGCATGCCCATATTATCTCTCTCTCTCTCTCTCTCTCTCTCTCAAATAAATTTTTAAAAATAAACAAACCCTGAACCCATTTTTAGAAAAAGACAAAAGAAAAATATAAAAAATGGTCATGCATGTTGGTACATGGCTTTAATCCCAGCACTTGGGAGGCTAAAATAGGAGATCGCTGTGAGTTCAAGGCTGGCCTGAGACTACATAGTGAATTCTAGGCCAGCCTGGGCTAGACCAAGACTTTACCTTGAAAAACAAATATAAAGGAGTAAATAAATAAATTGTTGGCAAGAATGTGGAGAAATTGTACATTTATACAGTTCCTGTTTAGGAAGCTGAAAAAGCTCAGGAGATAGATGGTTGTGATGCTTACATATTTCAAGCCCCAGAAGTTTCTACTTAAAATTATTTGAAGGGTAAGTTTGATAGTGTGTGTTTTTTTAACATACTGACATAAACTAAACTACATATTAACTATCCTAAACATTACATTCAACGACTATCCACCATCATGTATAAGAATATCTGAAATGGGCTGGAGAGATGGCTTACAGTTAAGGTGCTTTCCTGACAAGCCTAAGGACCCAGGTTCATTTCCCCAATATGCACAAAGGCAGGTACACAAGGTGGCTGTTTTAGTCAGGTTCTCATTGCTGGCAGAAAGCACCTGACCAAGAGCAGCTTGTAGGGGAAAAAAGAAAAAAAGAAAAAAAAAAAGAAAAAGAGTTTACTTTGGCTTACAGACTTGAGGGGAAGCTCCATGATGGCAGGGGAAAAAATGACAGAATGAGGACAGATGGACAACACCTACTGACCAACACCACATGGACAAGAGCAACATGAGAATGTGCCAAGCACCAGCAAGGGGAAACTGGCTAAAATACCCATAAGCCTGCCCCCAACAATACACTGCCTCCAGGGGCTTTAATTTCCAAATCTCCATCAGCTGGGAACCTGCCATTTTGAACAACACCTAAGTTTATGAGGACACCTGAATCAAACCACCCCAGAGGTGCATGCATCTGGAGGCATTCATTTGCTGTGGCTACAGACCCTGGTGTACCCATTCTCTCCCCTCCCCTAAATAAATAAAATGTTTTTTTAAATATGTATTTTTTTGGAGAGATGGTTCAGTATAAGGCACTTGCCTGAAAAGGCTAACAAGCCAGGTTCAATTCCCCTGTACCCATATAAAGGAGATGCACAAAAGAGCACATGCATCTGGAGTTCATTTGCAGTGGCTACAGGCCCTGGCATGTCCATTCCCTTTCTCTCTCTCTCCTTGTAAATAAATTTTTTTAAAAAATAAAGGATATGTTAGAGAGAGATGAGCATCCCCAGTGCACAGCTGTAATTTCCATAGAGAAGGCTGAGGCAGGAGCATCCTGAGTTGGAGGGCCAGCCAGTGATACATAATGCGACCTCACCTCTAAGTAAAAATAAAAAGAGCCAACTGTGTAGCTCAGTGCAAAAGAACTTGCTTAGCACACACTAGACCCTGGGTTTGATAGCCAGGAACAGAGGATAAGCACTGACAGTTACTCCAATTTAGCTCCAAATAAGAGTAAAAACTGCTTTGCCTTCTGGAGAGAGAGTGCATGTAGGCCAGCAGCACAAGGCTTGATGCTACACAGAACATGAAGTGTTCTGACATTATTACTCCCTGCACACAGGGCTCAGCTGTGAGGAGACCAAAAGGTGTGCACCAAGCACTGCAGGCAAGAAAGACAAGGGAATAGTCTCCTCCTCTCCTTAGTCCTGGGCAATGTCCTGTAAAAATATACACATCTCCATAGCACAGCCAAACTATCATTGCTTCAACTTCTGCAGAGATGTGAACAAATATTTATTCACCCCAAATAAGGTGCCAATGACAGACCAAAGAAATAATGTCATTCAAGTCCAGCCCAGTGAGCCAGTGAGTATATTGGGGTTATTTAGAGGAATATGGATGAGGAGATATTTACAGGCACATGGATGACTGGAAAGTACCTGCATCAGTAAAAGTTCCACCTTCCATGGGTGACAACTCATGAAAGCTGTATCCCTGGAGATGCTTGTAAAATGTGAAGGGGGCTTGACCATTTGGGATGTCTCCTCTTCCCAAAAATTGTTACTGTTTATTTAACTTTGGAGGATGGAATTTTAGGACTTTCAGAAGCAGGTTTTGTCCACTTCTGGAGCATGGTTTCTCTAACTTCCTGAGTCTTACAGAGATTCCTGTGTGGTGGGGAGGAGCACTCTGAAATGCTGTTTTGGGGTACACATAGTCATTACACCCATGAATTCATAGCAGGTTAAATTTCCTGCAAACATTAAGCCTGTCAATACATCACCTTCATGGGGGAAGGATACATGTGACTCCACACCTCTAGAGAAGCTAATTGCACCTAATGATTGCTGGGAAAGGGGAGTCATGTTCATCAGTTGTGTACCTACTGGTAAGTTGCCCATCCTGTTATATCACCATGATCATGCAAGAAACCCTAATTTAACTCAGTGGGGTTAAAAAAAATAATAAGGAATACCTCCAATGCCACTGAGGAGCATCCCTAATGGAATGGGGGCAGGGACAAGGGAAAAGAGGGTACCAACACATGATTTATCTATACAAAACTTGTTAATAATAATAATAAACATTTTTTTAAAAGGAACAAAAATAAGATGGAGAGTCATAGGAATGAAGAAGTGTGTTAGTGAGAGGTGGAGACTGGTAAGACAGTGGATTTTCTAGGCATAAGATCAAAATATATTATAAACATGTATTATAATATCAAAATGTGAGCAGAGGGATTGCCTAATGGTTAAGGCACTTGCCCACAAAGCCAAAGGATCCAGGTTCAATTCCCCAGGACCCACATAAGCCAAATGCAAAACACGGTGCATGCATCTGGAGTTCATTTGTATGGCTGGAAACCCTGGCACACCATTCTCAACCTCCATTGCATCTCTCTCTCTCTCTCTCTCTCTCTCTCTCTCTATATATCTCTCCCAAATAAATAAATAATAAAATATTTATAAGAAAAAAATATCAAAATGGAAAAAAATTAGTGAAAAAACAGTTGAAGAGGAGGATGGTTGCATGAAAGAAAATGAAAAGTGTCCAAATGGCCAGAAGAGATGAGAACAGCTGCCTGCAAAGAGGGTGTGCTCAGCACTCACAGGCCTGTGCAGTTTCCATGGAGCCCACTCAGGCTCTGCTGCCCTGGCCTTGCCCTCCATACACTACTTCTTCTCTTGTTCTTATGTGTTTGGTTTTTTTTTTTGTTTTGTTTTGAAATATGGTCTCCTATAACCCAGGCTGGACTCAAAGTCCTAACTGCCAGCTGGGATGATGTCACATGCCTGGCCTGTAAACTCAGTAACTTGGCAGGCATGAGATAAAATGTTCATGTGGAGACATGAGATAAAATACAACATATGTAGTGAGTACAGGTATGTGCCACCAAGCCAGGTTCACTGCACTCACTTCTTTGTCTGCATTCCCTCTAGATCACCTTATCCACACCCAGGGTCTCAAAAGACAGTAACATGTTGAAGTCTCTGAAACATATATGCTGTCTCTGCACTTTCCACTGGATGGCAGGTTTGAACATGTATGTGCTCATGAGGCACCTCTGAGGGTAACTGAAACAGGGCAGTTGTTAACACTTGTCCCCTTGACAGATCACTTGCCTGGTTTGTGCAAGGCCCTGTGTTTGATCCTTAGCAACACACACACACACACACACACACACACACACACACACACACCATCTGTTCTCCATGCATTCTCTATTCCATGCAAAGGTCTCCCTCCCTTCTTTACTATATTCATGTCCAGACAACCTGAGTTATTATTATGAAGCACCATCTTAGCTCCCTTATCAGTTTGGCACATGCTTCTCTGTAGCCTTGTTCACACTCACTATTCACACACATTTTGTTAGTTCAGCCATTGAAATGGTGTATCCAGGCAGGAGTAGGCTCAGTGGTGGATCCATTGTTTACCTGGGATGTGTGAGACTCTGGGTTCATGAACAAGTTCCCAGAAAAAAAAAAAAACTATGCCTGAGTTAAACATACTACATAGCTGATTGAATGTATAGAAAGTCTGTGGTAGTAGAAAGCTGCCTGTTACAGGTTTATAACCTAATTTTGTTGGGTTACCTTTTAGTCCCATAAATAGTACTTATAGTCTACCTCACCACTTGATCTAACATTGCCATTACTATCAGGTAAAATTCTTATTGGAATGTTCAAACAAACATCTTAGTTTCCACCAACCCATAGGCTAAGGATGGCATCACAAAACACCTGAGGCCTCTAGCAGAGACTTCTCTGCTTTGAAAACTCCTCCTTGATGTTTCCATGAATGTACTTAAAATGCCTAGATTTATAACTTTTTCATTCTATTACCATAAATATTCCATGAGTCAGGTAGGGTGGCCCACATTTTTACTCCCAGTACAAAAAGAGGCTAAAGGAAGATCACTGTGAGTTTGAGGCTATGTTGGTTGACAGATTGAGTTCCAGGTCATCCAGGCTAGAGTGAGACCAGGCTTAAGAAATGAACCAAAAAATTCTGAAACTTTTAGCATGTTGAAACATCATATTTTATGTAACCTAGACCTGTTCCTCAGGCAAACAACAGCTCAGGCTCAGATTTGTCTCAAGTTTCAATAAAAAAAACTCAATTATGAACAGAACAAAGAACCAAGAATTTCTGGGGTTTGACATGTCCCAACACCACAAAAGTAAAAAAAAAAAACTGGCCAAATGAAAACTCAGAGCCCCCTCCCTTAGCCCAGCACATGGAATTATAACCAGTCAGGAGTGCACAAGTACTATATCCCAGCCAATTATATTAGAGGTCTTTGTTTAGCTGCCTTTAAAAGGGCCAGAGAGCTTATCTCGGGTCGCCATCTAGTGCAAATGGTGGACCCCATGCTGAACTTCTCTGCACAATAAACAATCTATGTTTTTTTTCATGTTATATGAGTCTGAGTCTCCCTTCAGCGATTTTCAGACCCTAACATTCCCAGGCCTTCAGCTCTCAGATTTGTCTCAGAATAAAGTATATTGAGGTAAGAACTGGGGTTTGACATCCCAACACCACAATATTAAAAAAAAAATGAAAATGAAAATCAGCACATATTCTCCCCTGAGAGTTTCAGGTTCTTTCACATGTCCATACCACTGCACTTGACATTCTCATCACCCTACTGACAATTTGAGTCAGATAGACTTAGTTTTGAAAATGACATGCAAACTGCAGGGTGCTCAGCAACATCCCTGTACCCACCCACAAGGTCAGGTGCAGCACTGTATGCCCCACCCTCAATTAAATAATAAAAAAGACCCCTGACATCACAAAATTTCTGTGGAATGGTTAAAACAAACTAATTCCTCCTGAGATCAACACCAGCAACACAGTCTGTACCATTTTTCTGGCATTACCAGACCAGTTCAGGGAGAAGCACAGGGGCTACGTGGAAATTGGAGACATGCTGTGACTTTGGTTTAATTCTGTCAGGAAAGGAGCTGGAGAACTGCAAGTGGCCACCAAGTGAATAACTGAAAGACAGGTCCGAGCCTCAATCTGATGAAACAGGCAAGAAAACACAGGCCAGAGTGGAGAAGAATATCAGGGCTCAGAGTGGGCTGGACTACCCACTTTCTCACATCATACTGATAAGAGTAATAAAGGGAAAATAGAGACATGTTTTAGATAAACTTTTGATCTAGTTGTAATCTAAACAGAGATTCAGAGGAATGCAAGGGCTACTGGCTTTGGTGTATATGAAACCCTCACTACATGGAGAGAAGAGTCCAGAAGTCCACAAGGAGACATAGAGAACCATTAACACCTTAAATCTCAGAGTCATGACTGATTACTCAACCAATAAAATTTGAAATGATTGCCTTTCTTTCCCCTTTTTATTTACTGTTAGCTATAGATGAAATATAAGATATCTCTAAGAATCCTTTCTTATCCCAAATTTCCAATTCTCTCAATACAGCATAGGTTCAAGGTTGAATTCCTGTCTTTGCTCACTTGCCTCTGAAAGTACAAGTATCAAGGACTGAATTCTGGTTTCAGAAACACAGGGTGACTGGTACAGATGACAGTTGTGGGAAGAAAAGTCAGGAGATTCTGAAGTCACCAGTCAGTGGGGTGAGAGGGAAATGATGGAACACAGACTTCATACACAAAGCCAATGTCTCATGCATTAGACCCTCAAGAGATAGATGCATCAGAGCCCTGAGCATTGTCCCTGCTTCCCAGGCAGTGTGAGCTTGGCTCCCTGCTTCTCCACCTGGTTACTCCTTCCTCCCCATCACCATGATGACCAGACACAGTTCTGAGAACCAACCCAGCACCAATTTCCAGAATGGGGAAGGTGGGTTAAGAATGGTCACTCAAAGCCAGGCATGGTGGCAATCACAACACTCAGGAGGTAGGTAGGAGGAGGATTGCCATGAGTTTGAGGCCACCCTGAGATGATATAGTGAATTCCAGGTCAGCCTTAGCTAGAGTGAGACCCTACCTCAAAACAAACAAACAAAAAAAAAGAGGTCACTCTTCCAGCACAAGGCATGTGCCTCTCCTTCTTATAAGGAAGACCACACCTACCTACTTCTATCCTGGTGGTCTGAATTCCACACCATCCCAGTCCAGTGTCTGGTTTTTCAGATCCTATTGCTAACACAGAGTGCCATCTCCAGAGTAGAAACCCAGGGCCCAGCTTCTCAGGATGTCCTCACTGTGAGAAATGGGGTGATGGGTTTGTTTGTCTTTGGAGCTCTACCCAATGGCTGTCTCCTTTCTCCTGTCCAGGTGGCTGGGAAGCCACATCATACATATGATCTTCATGTAGGTCCTAGGGCACCCTGCCTGTTGTCTCATATTTGGGCTGCGTGATTCAGGCCACCTTGTTTACTATATCACAGAAAACATCCTTGTTCAGGGAGGTTTGATATGTGCCATTTCAGGAAGGTCAGTACATCTCACACCCACATATCAAATGAAGGATCTAAGGAGATTGTTAAAGGTATTTCCTTGCAAACTTTACAGCTCCTGTTCAATTCCCCACCATCCACATAAAGGCACGTGCACACAGCATACCCACTCCAAGTCAATGAGAAGTGGAGGCAGGAGAACCCAGAAGCTTGCAGGCCAGTGAGAATGGTGCCCATGAAGCAGATAAAACAAACAGACAGCACACCCAGTAAAACAAGTGAAACCCTGTGTCAAGCAAAGTGGAAGTTGTCCTCAGACCTCCACATGTACTCTGTGGCATGCACATGCTAATTCACACAGAAGATACTTGAATCACATCACTTCTCTCTTTAATGGCATCTTCTAAATTCCTATATACATGCTAAGTATCACATTAACCAACCAATCTGAAGATCTCATCCAAATAACAGGTAGTCATCTCTGTTCCTGGAATACTCTGAGCTTCCTTTCCATTCAGTAACTAACCTAGTCTTCCATTCATGAAGTGTCAGGATTTTCCTGACACCAGCCTGCCCCTCCCAAACTGTCATTTCTTCACAGGTCTAGTGACTCTCTAACAATCTCTACCTGCCTATCACCATGGTGCCTTAGGTAAACACCTTTTCCCAATTAGAGTGACCTTATTAAACATAGGACATTCTCACTTTAATTAATCACATTCAGCAGTGTTGGATATTCATTTCTCACATCCCAAAGGCTCTTAAAATTTGGGGTTAAGGCCAGAGGCTAGTAAAGCCAAGACCTCACTTAATTCTCCTTCCTGCTTTTCCTTCTAGTATTTAGTACCTAACACTGTTGGTTTTTATTTCTGTCCATATACACAGGAAAATGAAGGCAATGTCTGTAAGCACACCACACTGAGATTAGAAAATCGACATGGAGAGGTGAAGACACTTGTGGGTGGCATGCGGATATTGGGTTTGGGCTGAGGCCAGGCATATCACCAGGGGTCCTTGTAGTGCCACCAGGGAGTTCAGGTGGCCCCTCTACTTGGCCTGAACCCCCTACCTGATGTGGAGAGGTCTGACTTGCAAGCAGATCACCATGGTCACCTCTTCCACCATCATCTCACCAGACAGAGGATCAGGAAGATGAACTCTGCTGCTTCCTCCTCACCACTGGCACCTCACTGCCTTTAAGTTTACAATCTCCCCAGTGCTGTGGTAGTGGTGCAGCATTATCATTTCACAGGCTGGTCCAACTTTCCTGGCCATGTAGGAGGAGGACCAGAACCATCCACCATTCCTGACAGGATGGCAGCTTGCAGAGGGGAGTGGGATGCAGCTGTACTGAAGCAGGGCCTTTGCAGCTCATAGGGATCTTTCCTCCCACCTACCCATAGAGCAGATGCAAGATTCCTGGAGCCTGAGGAGGCCTCATGGGAAAAGGTGATGCCTGGCCAGAAGATTTCACAGGCCCACTGTGTGTGCCTGACAACAGGATGGGCAACCCACAGGGATTGACCACACTCAGGCCTGGGTTCTCCAGCCCTGCCCAGATTCCCTTGCTCTTCCTTTCTTTCTTCCTCCCTTTCTTGTCTTCCATTTCCCCTCTTTTCTCCCCTTCCTTCTTTCTCCCCCACTCTGCTCTCTCCTTCTTCCTTCCTTTCTCCCCTTCTTCCTTATTTTTCCTCCTTCACTCCCTCTTTCCTTCTTTCCATTCTTCTCATTTCACCCCTTTTCCTTCCTCCTTTTTTATTCTCCTCCCTTTCCCCTTTTTTCCTTTTCTTTCCTTTCTTTTCTTCTCCTTTTTCCTCCTCTTTTTCCTTCCCATGTTCATTCCTTTCCTCCATTATTCACCTTTCCCCCCTTTTTTTCTACCTTCCTTCCCTTCTTTCCTTCTTCTTCCCATTCATCTCCTTTTCTCCTTTTTTCCCTCTTTCCTTTGCCCCCTTTTTCTTCCCTGTCTCCCTTTCTTCTTTCCTTCCGTTCCTCTCTTTATCTCCTCTTCTCCTTTCCCTTTTGCTCTTGTTTTGAGACAGACTCTATATAGTCCAGACCTGCCCTCAAACCTTGAAGCTCCTACCTCAGCCTCCCACTGGGGTTACAGGAGTGCACCACGCCCAGATTTTGGGGAAGGGGGCATGTATGAGCGTGTGTGTGTGTGTGTGTGTGTGTGTGTGTGTGTGTGTGTGTGTGTGTGTGTGTGTGTGGTTTGTGTGGATGTGCACTCATGTTCTAGGGCCTTGCGCTGGAGCTGGGTGTGGGATGGGGCAGCCCTTTTCCTGGCTTTCTCGCAGCGCCTCCCGGCGATCCCCGTGACCCCTCCGCCCAGTGCGATCCTCCTACCTGCTGCCGATCGCTCTCACTCGCCCCCAGACTCGCCATGGCCGCCTCCTCCGCCATCCCGCAGGATGGAGGCTCCGGAAAATGAACTCCGCTGCTTCCTCCGCTCTGCTCCTCACGCTGTCCTGCCTTTCAGTTTATAATCTGCTGAGCAGTTTCCCTGCACACAGGGATGCACACACACCATGTCACCACCGACCCCTCTGTCCTGCCGTGCTGCTGGAGAGAGGCTCAGGAGAAAGAACTCTGCTGCTCCCGCCTTTTTGAAGATTACAACTGCCATAAGGACGCTCTGGTTGAGTCGCAGCATTGTGACGTCACGGGCAGTTCCACCTGCCTACAACACGGGGGGAGGCCGGAGCCACCCAACAGTCAGGAGGGGGGGGGCTGGCAGAAGATGAGTGGGCTGCAGCTGTACTGGAGCAGGGACTTTGCAGCTAATAGAGCTTGTGCACACCCCAAGTACACTCAGAGAGCAAATGCAGGGGCTTCTGGGACCTGAGGTGCAGCTGTGTGTACTGACAGACCACCAGCTTCCACCAACCCAAGGTTTAAGAATGTCATCAGATAGCATGTGAAGACTATGGTGGAGATTTCCCTGCTTTGCTAAAACCTGCCTACCTGATGGTCAACCAATGTATTTGAAAAGTGCCTTGATTTATGACTTGACTTATGTAATTATGAAAATTTCATGAACTGTTAAACATTTTGACAGGGAATTTTGGGTAACCTTAATCTGTGTTCCTGGGCCATGGTCACTCATATTTGGCCCTGGACTAAACTATCTCTAATCCCCTTTGAGGTGAGAGCTGTGTCTTTTGATGGACACTGGGGTGCAGCTGTGCTGAAGCAGGGACTTTGCAGCTCACAGAGCTTGTGTCCCACCCCACACATACCCAGAGAGCAGATGCAGGGGTTCCTGGTACCCAGGGTGCAGCTATAATAAAACAGAAGCTTTGCAGCTCACAGAGCTTGTGCTCTGTGCCACCCCTCCCAGCACTTACCCAGAGAACAGGTGTGGGGACTCCTGGGGCTTGAGGAGGCCCGGTGTGATGGTGTGATTCCTGGGGCCAGAAGATCCCATAAGGCCCACGGTGTGTGCATGAAACACTATGGTCAGCCCACAGGGATTGACTGTGCTCAGGCCAGGGATCTGCAGCCCTGCCCTCCTTCCCTTGTCCTTCCTTTTGTTCCTTCCTTCCTCTTCCAATTCTTCTCCATTTTCCTCTTTTTTTTTCTCCCACTTTTCTTCTCTCCCTTACTCCTCCTTCATTTCTCTACTTCCTTTCATTCATCACTTCTCCCCTCTTTTTTCAACCTTTCATCCTGCCACTCTTCACCCTTTCCCCCTTTTCTCCCTTTCTTTCTATTCTTCTCCTCCTCTTTCCCACTCATTTTTTCTTCCTTCCTTTCTTCTCTTCCCTTTCCCCCTTTTTCTTCCCTCCTTTCCTCTTTTCTTCCCTTTCACACTTTACCTCTGTCTTTTTCTGTGAGCTCAAGGCCTGGTGAGGACTCCATCTTATGTCTCCTCTGTGCAGTCAAAATATTGCCTTCCTCCCTGCAAAGTTCTGGCACACAGGAAAGGCACAAGATAGACATGAAAAGCTGGGATGGAGAAGGGTGTGTGTGTGTGTGTGTGTGTGTGTGTGTGTGTGTGTGTGTGTGTGTGTGTGTGTGTGTGAGTGATGAGATGGAAAGCAGCCCTGAGATTAGGTAAAATATCTCACCAACAGAAGTGCATCCACAACAGTGTGGAATGTATATTTACATTGTATATTTACATTATATGTATAATTACAAGAGATGAACCCAAAGGAAAGTTCCTAACTTTATGATGTCTAAAGGGATTTATAAATAGTACAGAAGCTTTACAGCATCCTAGTGTCATGGCCTTGGCTGCCCTGTCAGCCCCTTTCAAAGGAATAGCAGAGACAAAGCACCCAGTAAAGGTTAATTACAAGTAGCTGGGCACTGCTGCTCTACTACCAGGCCCAGGAGTCTGAGGGAAGTGAAGGGGAGGGGGAAAGGACTGGGAAGACCACACAGGAGCTTAGGTGGAGGTGAGGAATTTGGGGAAGCCCCTACTGGGGAAACTAGACAGGGCTTGGCCAGGGAAGGTATTGTTCCTGGATGAGAGTGCTGATCTCAGACATTTATCTCTCACTGTTTAAGGATGCAGGCTGGAATGATGACTGGAAAGTCCGTCAGTGGGCTCTGGAGACAACACACTTGGCGAATGCCCAGTGTGGGGAGGAAAGTGGCTCTTGGACACAGGATATTTTGTAAGAAACATCTAGAAGCAGGAAGTCAGGATAGAGACATGGGAGGCATAGTTTCATGTGTGGTGTAGGTGAAACCTGGATTCTGAGCAGCTGCTTACAAACTTGAGGTGATCCCAGCTCAGAGCTAAGTCCAGGCAGACATGGAGCACAATGGATCTTACTCTTGTGGTCTGAAAATTTGGAAGCAGACATGTGGAGGATTGATGTGGGCAATGGCAGTGATGGGAAGTGGTCGGAGATACAGGGGGACTTCTTGGAGGACAAGGCTGGGGAGCTGTGCAGATGGGCACAGTGACACTCACCTGTTATCCCAGCCCTCAGGAAGCAGAGACAGGAGCATCATAGGTTCAAAGGCAGCCTGGTATATGTACAGCAAGACCTGTTCCCAAAAAATGTTCTTGGCGAGGAGGCTCATTGGATAGTGTTTGCCTTGTAAATCTAAAGACCTGAAAGACCTGAAAAGAGCCAGGTTGATCCACAGAAGCACCCATAAAAAGTTCCACCCTGAGTGTGGTCTCCACAGAAGACCCTGTAAAAAAGCCAGGTGTGCACTGGGTAATCCTAGCACTGGGGAGGTGAGATAGAGAGTCCCTGGGGCTGAGTGGCCAGCCAGTCTGGCATATTTGGTGAGTTCCAGGCCAGTCAGAGACACTATCTCAAAAACTGCCAATGGCATTCCTGGGAATAACACATAAAATTGTCTTTCATCCCCACTGCCTGTGTGCATGTATGCTTGCATACACACATGCACTGCACACATGAAAACATAAAATACACATCCACACACACATATCTCACATTTTTATTTTCATTAATTTTATTTATTTACAAGCAGAGAGAGAGAGAGAGACAGACAGACAAATGGGCTAGGCACTCCAGGTCCCCGATCCACTACAAAAGAATTCCAGACACATGTGCCACTATGTGGATCTCACTTTAGGTGGGTTGAGGTAATCAAACCTGTGTTTTAGGCTTTTGCAGGCAAGCACCTTAACCAGTAAGACATCTCTCCACCCCCTCTATCACATTTTTAACAAAAAAAAAAGCATCCTTGGGTGAGAGAAAAAGATATTGGGAGAGAAATCTGTTTAAAGCAGGTTTAGGGTGAGTAGGAGACCCAGGAAGGCAAGAAGAGTCACCCTGAGATCCTGTCCATGGACAGATCTTGTAGAACAAAAAGCCCAAAGATTTTGCTGAGAACAGTCTGGAAACTTTTAGCAGCTGAACAGGCAGGATTCTGGCTGAGCAGAGTGAGGCAGGATTACTGAAAAAAAAAACCCTCCCTACGGCCCAAGGTCAGAAATGAGCCCATCTGGGCCACAGAGGAAAGTGGGCTGGACTGGGATGAAGTGACTGGGCCTGCAGCAGGTACCTAGACCTGCATGTTGGACACTCTGAAGACTTCCTGTCTTGATTGAGACATGTCCTAATTATCCTGATTTTTTCTGTGGGTACCAAGAGGGTTGGGCTATCAGCTAGAATTGTGATTCTTTGAGATTTGAGTCCTAGCTCTGGTTCTGGCTGACCTCTTGAGAAAGTGACAATGGGTCCCCTACAGGTACCAAGCAGAGCCTGGAAGAGAGCAGAAGGTGGAGCCTGCTCCAGTGCCTTCTCAATGTTCAGACTCATAACAAGGAGTATAAATAGGTTGAGAAGCTTTGAGGGGATTAACAGAACACATGAAAATTATCCAAGGAGGGCTGCAGAGATGACAGTTAAGGTGCTTGCTTGCAAAGCTTGATGGCCTGAGTTCAGTTCTCCAATATCCACGTAAACCAGATGCACAAAGTGGTTTGTGTGTCTGGAGTTTGCTCATGGTTGCAAGAAACCCTCGTGCATCCTGCTACACACATTCTCTCTCTCCAATGGAAATAAGTGAATAAAAATATTTCTAAAAGAAAATTATTCAAGGAGACCTTAGAGGCTGCACATGTTGACATGTTGTCATCATTCCCCATGGCTGTCATGGCATGTCACCTTGCCTGGAGATGTGACTTGCTGACCCCTCTACATATACCTGAGTGTATGTCATGTGACCTCAGGCAAGGCCTTTCCTTCTCTGAGCCTCAGCTTCCCTCTCGGGGTTGGTGTGGTCATGAAATGAGGGACTGAGTGTGGAGCTTCCCAGCATGCTGAATTCCAGTAAGCACTGAGACACAGTAGACCACAGGGCTGGGGGTTTGAGGAGCCCCAAATGGGGTTCTTGTGGCAGCAGATGTCAGGAGAACACCCTTGGGGAAGGCTGTGTGGCAATCTGGACCAGATAGATCATGGCTGCTCAGGGTTCATGTCTCTGTCAGTACTTCACCATCATGGAGCAGAATCAGGATGGTTTCATTGACAAGGAGGACATGAGGAACAGCTTTACTGCACTGGGTGGATGATGTAGTAATGGGGAAAACTTGGAGCTGGGTGGGGAGGTGCAGTGTGCAGGCCACCAATCAGGAATAGGTGACTGGGGATGTACAAAGGTCAGGGCATTGATTGATGGGCTGTGAGCTTAGTGTTCTTCTGTGCACAACATACTTCTGTCCCACTTCCCCTTCCAGGTTGCATCAATGTCCCTCCTCCTCCCTAGGTTGCATCAATGTCAAAAATGAGGAGTTGGATGCCATGAGAAGGAGACTGTTCCAGGGTCCCATCACCAAAAATTTTAAAAATGAGTTGTCATGTGAAGGAGGTTGGGCCCATCACCATGTTTAGGGAGAAACTTTAGGGTGATGGAGGCACTCAGGAGGGGGGGCTAGGGAGGTAGTAGTAGACATGTCTCCCCCTATGGGGCCCTGATGTTTACAGAAGCACAGTTGAGAACCTGGTGTGCCTCCCCCAAGCACCATCCCCTGGAAGCACACACCATCCCAGCCCTGCATCAGTTTCCACCTAGGCTCATTACCCACAATCAAGACAGCACCTTCCACTTCTTTCCTATTACCATTCCACCCACCTTTTTTTGAGGCAGGGTCTCATGCTGCCCAGGCTGACCTAGAATTCACTGTGTAGTCTCAGGCAGGCCTCATCCTCCTACCTCAGCCTCCTGAGTGCTGGCATTAAAGACATGTGCCATCATTCCCAGCTTATTTCCCTCATCTACCTGCCTCTTTTGTCTCTCTGCACCCTGTTGATGGTGAGTGACAGGCAGAGAAGAGCTATGGGGAAAGTGGTTCTAAAAACCACTGTGGCTGACTGAGCCAACTGCCAGACAAGTTACCTCGTCCAATTCTGTAGTCACCACTGTCCCACTGAAAGGATCAGAGAGCTGTGTTCACCAATAAGGAGTCTGAGCATGCTCAGAGAGGTCAGGATGGTTGTTCCAGGTGCCCTGAGAAAAGAATAACTGTAATGGAGACACTAACAGTCTCCTGGGACTCAATATCCTGTCTGGGGCTAGCAAATGGGGGCATCTCTGTTCCCTTTCTCTCCTGACTCTGGCACATCCTCTGCATGGTCATCTCCAAGTTGGAGGTTTCTGTGACTGAAAGGAAGGGTCAGACTGGGCTGTGGCTGTACAGGGAGGTAGGCAGTGTTGTCACCCTCCCCTCAGGCTGCCCCTGACTGGCCCTGGAGATCAATATCTGGACTCCTACACCCTGCAGGGTGATCTTGGGTGTCTGAGTTGCTGTTCACACCTTAATATTTCTCTAGAGTGCTTGTCTAGAATCTCCCAGAGAGGAGCTTGGGTGTGGCTCATCAATACAGCATTTACCTAAGTTACCCCAGTGAGAGGCTGAGGTCTGGCTCAGTTATAGAGCTCCTGCATAGAAAACCCCAGTGTGGGAGTGTGGGGTGGCTCAGTGGCAGAGCACTTGCCTTGACTCCTCCACTGAGGGGCTGGGGTGTGGCTTAGTGTAAGAGTTTCTGAATAGATTCCCCACTGAGGAGCTGTGGGCATAGCCTATAAGGAGGCACCTTCTGCTCTAATGTGGGTTGGCTACTAGGGGAGAACCGAAGTTTAGTTGGGACTCTTTGGGATGCTCATGGGAAGGGAAGAGTGCTTTTTATCTCTGAAGGCCCTCAGCCTGCTTGGTGGATTGGAAAGTAGAGGCTTAAGGCTCATGATACTCCTGTCAGGCCTTGGCTAAAATGGACCAGTGACCCAGGGCCTTGGTGGGGACTACAGTACTGCAGCTGCTCTCTAGTTTTTCAGGGACGCACGACCTAGGAATCCAGCTGAGCTTGTCATGCAAACTTTGTCAGCACTGTGTGCAATGCTGGTGGGAGAGGCTGGCAGCCAGGAGGGCAGAAGGCCTTGGTGGGCACTGTCTTGTGCTGTAATTGGGATAAGGAAATTTTGCCATGATTTTCCCCATAAGGGCAAGCAGACAGTATACAGGCTATTTTATGACACTCACAGTGCTCAGACCAGAGGGAGGAGACAGGGTGTCATGCTAAGGTGAGTGTCATAAAATAGCCTCAGGAAGCTGACGGGACAGCCACAGTAGTAAGGCCTCTTCAGAGACTGGAATTTTCAGCTAGGTCATGAAAAAGGGATGTCGTGGATTGGAGGCAGAGATCCCACTCAGTCCTGATCAAGACCCTTGCACCACTCCAGCATCATTTGCTTAGAGCCCCCAACTTCTGCTTGGTCTACCCGGGAGGGCCTCGAGCCCTGGCCAACTCCACCTGGCCTGAGCTGCAGGGCTGGGGACAACTTCCTAACACCTGCTCAGAGAAGTCAATGCTCTGTCTTCCAGGGGCTCCCAGTCTGATGGGGGAGACATAGAGGACCTTGACTCAGTCTGATGGGAAGACACAGAGAGCTATGACCCAGCCTGGTGGGGGAGACAGGACAGTCCAAACTCAATCCCATGTGAGAATCTGGACACACTGGATGTCCACAGAGTGTGGATATGTCCCATTTCTGTTATTAATGGTACCTCAGGCAAGGAATGGAAACTGCGTGATAAGTTGAAGTATCGTGTCTAGTACCTGGTGCACTGGGTCTGAAGCGAAGTGAGTGGGAATGATGCCAGCCTGGAGCTGGGCACTCAGATAGGTTCACAATCCTGATCCATTAGTGTTCATCAAAACCTAAGCATTGAGCCAGGTGTGGTGGCTCATGTGTGTAATCCTATCACTCAGGAAGTGGATGAGGAATTCAAGGTCATTCTTAGCCACATGTTGAGTTTGATGTCAGCTAGGGCTATCCGAGGCCTTTCTCAATCAAATCAATCAAAGAAACACACCCAAACCCCTAGCTATTGGTGACCACCAGCAGGCTGTTCCTATAAGGTGGGGGAAATAGACCTCTGACTGCATGACTTGGTGGGGCTTCCCAGGTCCACAGTAGTGGGTGAGGAGCAGCATGACCAGGAAAGGGGTCTGGATAAGAGGTCTTAGGTCACCTGCTGTCATCATAGATCCCAGGAATCCCTGGACAAAAGCCTTCATTCCTCTGGGACTCAGTTTCCCCAATAATACAAGAAAGATCTTGGGTATTATGGCCCATGGTGGACATCAGAATCTTTTCTTCTTCCTCCTTCTCCACTTGGTCTTGTTCTTGTGTTTAGCATGGAACCCAGTGCCTTGCCCAAATAGTCAAGTCCTCTACCATGGTCCAGCCCCTCACTGGGCATTCTAAGCAGGCTGAGACACACCATCAGCCAGTCACTGGTAGATTCTAAGCAAAACCTACTGCTAAGCCATGTCCACAATGTCTCACTGGGGGATTCTAGGAGGTGCTCTGCTACTGAGTCACCCTCAGCCCCTCACTGGAGGATTCTAGCAAGCACTCTAGTGAAGTAGGTATTGGAGCCAGAGAGGCAAACTGAGAGGAAGAAAGGTGGGGGGGAGGGGAAGGCTGTCTCTCAGGAGGCTCATGAGCATTGTGTTGACATGGGGAAGGACCAACAGGTCAGCATAGAGACAGAGATGCTGATGGGAGCCAGGCTGAGGGGAGAGAACAAAGCCAGTTGTTAGATGAATGGATGGAGGCAGGGCTGGGGACAGGAATGATCAGCTTAGCTTATGATGTCTGAATGGGATATGGCCACAGCTAGCTGTAGTGCAGGCCCTTGGACTGACCATGGAGGTGAAGTCCTGTGACAGTGGTCTATAGTAAGTGTACATGGGGGACTGTTCTACTGGAGCAGAGAGGCACACAGTGTTGTGGAAGCCTGTTTTGGACCCTAGAGGCTGGGTCAACTCCTGAGCTATGCTCCAGCCATCCCTTCCAAGCCTCACTGGGCTTTTAGTGACCCTGGAGGATGATATGATCCCTTCCCACCTAGGGGCAGGCTGGTGACCAAGGACAGTGATGTTTCTGTTCAGGGTTTGAGGATGGCTCCACAGCCTGTCACAGCCTCCACCTATGGGGGAGTGAGAGAAGGCTGGTGGTGCCTGTGGAGGTGGGCATGTATACTTCCTCTTCCATAACATTATCAAAGGATGTTAGGCAGACTTCTGGGCCTACAGAGGCACTTCCAAGAGTGTCTCAATGGAGAATCACCCAATCCATTCATAAGGATCCTACCTGCATCTTTGCAACCTGAGACACCCACTTGACAATGTCCTAGACCATCTCATCTCTTAGTATCATGAAGGAAGAGTGAGAAGGAAATCCATCTATAGGGGATCCATTTGGGGACCTGACAAATGTGGATGCTGGTTATAGCAGCCACAAAGAATACTCTGGTTAAAACAGAATCTGTGCAATTCCCAACTTGGGGACCTGGAAATTTTGACTTTCCCACAGTAACATAAATAATGGAAAATGTGCATAGTCCTTAGTGGGACCTGGTACCACTGGCACCAGAGGATACCCCAAATGCACAGGGCCTCACTCAGCTCTCTGATCCTATCTTTTCACTGAGCCTGCTTAAGCCCCACAAATTCCCTGATAGTTCCAGGTGACATCATTCTCCCTCATTCAGGACCCAATGTAGTTCCTAGTTCTGGCTGCTCTGGTAGCTGGAAGAAGATACTTTCCTGGACCCCATAGGGACAGATCCCATCCTGCTACATCTGTCTGGTACATCATTTAGTCCTCTCCATCCTCAGGTTTTCTCTTGCTTAAAAGGGATCCTAGTACTCATGTCCCAAATCTGTGAGGGGCCAAGGTCTAAGGGGATCGACCATGGGAAGGGTTTTCTATGATGTCTTCAGCCTCAAATGGCAGGGCATAAAGAACAAGGCCTGGTAGTTCAGGCCTGTCATCCCATGTGCTCAGGAGGCTGAACATGAAGATGACAAGTTCAAGGCCAACCTGGGATACAAGTGTGACCTAAGGGCAAGGATACAGGTCAGTAGTAAAGAACCTGGGGAAAATCCTCCTGTGAGTGGGGGGCTGAGCTGTAGAACATTTGCCTAGTGTGTCTGTGGCCATGGGTTCCATGGGAATCTCAACAATGCCAAGGTCCTGCTGGGGTCTCAAGGTCATTCTATTCAGTCTCTCTCCCTAATTCTTGAAGGAAAGTTGGGGTTCCAAGGGAAGCATCTGGCCTCAGACAGCTGCCTAGCACTCAGCTGCCCTGCCCATTGGGGTTCCCCAGGTCAGGGCTTTTTGACTCCAGCACTCTTCAGAGCCACATGCTCTGAGTTTGCCAAAGAGTTTGGGGGCTGAAGCAAAAATAAAAACAAAAAAAAGATGTACGTTTGGGTGATGTTTGTGTGAGTAACACTCCAGTTTGAAGGATATAGAAAACTTTCCTATCCATGTTGACTTTTCCATAACTCTTGTTTCCCTGGCTTTGTTCAGCTATTCCTGATGAGGTGGTGTGTAGAACTAATTAACAAGTTTAATACTCCACAGGCAGACACCAAGACCTTAATTTATGGTTTTATTGAGCACCCAGCACATATGAAAATTTGTGCCAGTCTCAGGGATGCCAAGATGGGACAGGCCTGTCCACAGGCAGAAGGGGTCATGTGGACTGCAAGTAGGGAAGAAGGATAGAGGGTGCAGAAGCCAGGGGAGAAGATCAGTGTGGAGGAGGGTAGAGAAATCAGGAGAAACTGATCAGAGACAGCTGGGCAGGGGCAGGTTTGGTAAGGAGAAGAGATGAATTCAAGGTACATTTAAAGGGTAAGCAAAGATTTCTTAACCAGCACAGGCAAGGCATCTAAGATCAAATACATAGGACTAAATTGGACTATCATAATTAAAACTGTCCATCAAAATACACAATTGAGACTGTGGAAAGACCAGACTTGGGATGGGAGAAAATATTACATACACACTGATTTTTGTCAAAGGCTCTTTATACAGAAATATATATTTCTTTTTTTCTTGCTTTTAAAAAAAAATCTTTTTAAATTTATTTTTTACTGACAACTTCCTAAATTGCAGACCAAATCCCATGGTACTTCACTTCTTCCCCCCCCCCAAGTTTCCCCTTTGAAAGTCCACTCTCCATCATATCCCCACATCCCTCTCTCAATCAGTCTCTCTTTTTTTATGATGATGCTGTTGTGTAGGTAGTTTTTCAAGCACTGCGAGGTCATGGACATCCAGGCCATTTTGTTTCTGGAGGAGCATGCTGTGAGGAGTCCTACCCTTCCTTTGGCTCTTACATTCTTTCCATACCTCTTCCACAATGGATGCTGCAAAAATATATATTTCTGCATGTTAATAATGGAAGTATGTTAATCACTTTTTCCCATTGAAAGTAATTTAACTGAACAAGCAATATTTGGGAAGAAGTATTTATTTTACTTTTGGCTCACAGTTTCAGAAGTTTTCAGTCCATAGTCAGCTGACCCCATTGCTTTGGGTCTGTGGAGAAGCAGAGCATCATGGTGGCAGAAAACCAGGGCAGAGCAAAGCAGTTGACCTCTTAGCAGTCAGGAAACAGGAAGCCAGAAAGAGGAACATGTGGAGCCAATATGTCCCTTCAATGACAGGATCCCATAGAACACCTTTCTCAAATCTGGCCCTACTTCCAGGGTTTCTAACATGAGGCCAGCCTAGGATACATAGTGGAACCCTGTATAAAAACAAACCAAGCTGGGCAAGGTGGTACATGCCTTTAATCCCAGCAATCAGGACTCAGGGATAAGAGGATCCCTTTGAGTGTGAGGTCAGCCTGAGAGTACATAGTGAACTCCAGGTCAGCTGGGCTAGAGAGAGGTCCTATGTCAAAAATTAAATCAAAACAATTCAGGGACTTGGGAGACTGATCAGTGGTTAAAGACACCTGTTTGTAGAACCTTCCAACCTGGTTCAACTCCTCAGCACCCAGATAAAGTCAGATGGATATTCTTTTGCAGTATCATAAGACACTGGTGTGCTCATACACACACTAACACATAAATATTTAAATAAATACAAAACTAAAATTAAACATTTTTATATCCTAAAAACAATATGAAAGAAAAAATGAAATAAAGGAGGAGTAGAGAAAGGGTAGATAGGAAAGGGGAGGGAGGGAAAGTGTGAAGGTGGGAGGAGAAGAATGACACATTTAAGGTAGGGTGAACTGCACTTGGCGCTTTTGTTCCTCAGGGAAGGCAGGAGCAAGGCACCTTGATCACATCAGGATCACATCAGCATCACAACCAAGCCATCCACAGCAGAAGAGGATTCTAGAACTCTCCCTACACTGAAGGCCTGCCATTCTCTTCTTCTAAGACTGCCTTTCCTAAAAAATGAGTTGCACTGAGCCCTGTATATGCCCCTGAGAACTTACTAGACTAGTTTGAGTCCAACAGAACCAGGCAGAGCCAAGACATCTCAGGCCATGGCCACCTGCTTGCCTGAGGTCCTGGCTTCATGATAGCTGGGCCTGTCAACCCAGGGGTCTGACTCCTCCTGGGAAAATGGCACTGAGAGTGCTGGGGATGTAGCTCAGTTATAGAACACTTGCTAAAATTCAGTCAGTGAGGGGCTGAGTGTGTGACTCAGCAGTAGAGCACTAGCCTAGAATCCCCAGTGAGGAGCTGGGGCATGGCTCTTTGGTAGAGTACTTGACTAGCATGCTTGTATCACACCAGAAATGGCTAAGTCCTTACCTGGGATCCAGATGCTCCTGGACAACTGTGTGGTCCTGGGGGACCTATAGACAGAGTCACCAATGGTCACATGAAGCCAGAAAAGCTCACTGCCCTCTGCCAGCTCTGGAGATGGACATTTCCAGCCAGTTGTCCTGGCCTCTGTCCTGGGTCTGTCCTCATAGGTGGTGAATGGAGGTTTGTTGAATGAATTTCAGGTAAGAGGGGAAGCACACTGTGGACATTTGAACATATGTCCCCCATACACTCAAGTGTTTTACTAAAGCTTGTAACGTGGGTACTGAGAGGGTGTCACTGGGTGCAGAGCCTGGGATCCAGGACAAAGGTATGTTTTGGGACAGATCTGAATTCCAGCCCAAAAGTATGCAGAGAGTTTTGAGCTCTGGTGAGGTGTCTGCTTGCTGGTGGTGGTTTCTCTCTCTCTGCTTGGATTTATGAATGGGAGCTAGCTTCTTCCACCACGTGGGTAGAACTTCCTATGGATCTGTAAGCTTTAAATAAATCACTGCCTCATACAAACTGTGTCTGTCTTGGATGTTCATCCCAGCAATGTGAACCTGTCTCCTCTATACACATTCTCCAGTCATTCCCATCCTAGTGTGCTGAGACACGATTTTATCCACTCTGTCTACACATTTATTTGCATGTCTCATCTACACAGTCAATCCAATCCTGGGTCCCAGAGACCAGACAGAAAGCTAGTCTTGAAAGTTCTCAGCCTAGTCTATCAGCCCCCCTGCTCATCTGGGAATCCAGAACTAGACTTCCTGAGATGCTCCTACACTATTGCCTTGGTTACCATGACCATATGCTCACCCTGTGGCCACCATGATTGCACTTTGAGAAACACACCCCACTATGTACCTCTCAGGTCTCTCCACTGTTCAATCAAACCCTCTTTGCCCTCAGATACCTTGATAGAAAGTTCCTCCAGTGCAGTTCCTTCTGTTGTAGGTTCCATACCCCTGAGTCCCTTCTTGTTGCTCTTTCTTGTTGCTTTTAGGTGGCACCCTCTCCTATAGGAAGCCCTCCAGGATTTCTCCCTCTCCTCCTTCACAAATACATGGACCAGCCACTGCCAATGGTTCATATGCATTACCTCACTGTATCCACCATAGACCAGGGAGGAATTTGCATGGGTCTCATGTGCTTTTGTCCTCCTGCCTCAATGCAGACCTGTTGCTCACAGGCTGTAGGAAGATGGCTGGGTTGTACCATGTAGTGACTTCTAGGGACCAAATATCATGTGTTGATCTAGTTATAAAACAAACACCCTGCCTCCAGTGCAAGTATGTTTGAGATGTACCATGTGATCTGGGTAGCCTAGTGACCCATAAATTTTCTTTCTCACCTTCCTCAAATGTCACCTTTTGGATGAGCTCCACCCCAGTTCCTTTCAAGCTCTGACTCCTAATGGGGATTTTGCCCTTTTTACAGAAGTGACTTCTTTCTGCCATGCTAGGGATGGAATCTGGGCCCCTGACCCTCCTTAGGGGATTCTAGGCAGGTGCTACACCACTGTGAGACACCTCCAGCCCCTCAGTGGCAGATTTTAGCAGGTGCTCTAAGACTGAACCACATCCCAGCCCCTCACTGGGGGATTCTAGGCAAGTGCTCTCCCACACAGCCACACCTCCAGCTCCTCAGTGGCAGACTTTAGGCAGGTGCTTTGACAACTGACCCATGCCCCCAGCCCTTCATTGGGGGATTCTAGTCAAATGCTCTATCACTGAGCTGCACATCCATCCCTTCACTGCAAGATTCTAGACAAATACTCTACCACTGAGCTATGCCATAGTTCCTCACTGATCATCACAGGTGCTCTACCACACATCCATGCCCCCTTGCCTTTCATTGGAGGGTTTTTGTCAGGAGCTCTAGCACTGAGGTCCATCACAGCCCTCCTATAACTTTTACAAGTAAATACTTTATCCACTGAGCCATCTCACCAGCCCACCATCTAATACTTTCATTTGGAAACAGTCTCACTAAGTTACCCAGGCTCCTCTTGAACTTGATCTGTAACCCAGACAGACCTTGAACTTTCATTCCTCTTGATTCAACCTCCTGAATAGCTGTGATGCCAAGCTGCATGCCCAGATTGAAAGTGTCTTACTATTGAAATTTGGGTTTGAATATAAGGGTGACAGGAAGTTCACAGGAATCTGAGGCACTGCCCAGTAAATGCCCAGAGGATGTTTGTTTACTGCACAGAAGATTGACTGAGAGAAATTCAAAGTCAGGCCTGAGTGCTGGCACAGCCTCCTGGGGTGTGACATGTATGATCTGGCTGCAAAATTGGGCCTCTTTCCCTGCCTGTGGCTGCCCCATGCTTCCTGCTTGTCT
This sequence comes from Orientallactaga sibirica, assembly GCA_036365145.1. NCBI lineage: Eukaryota > Metazoa > Chordata > Mammalia > Rodentia > Dipodidae > Orientallactaga > Orientallactaga sibirica. The sequence continues at coordinate 26,180 of JAEOAD010001133.1, read as the reverse complement.
AGGACCTCCTATGGACATCTGTTACTGGAGGGAACACAGGGATGTCCTGTGGCTGCTTTCCTTGGATGTCAGTATTTTTCCAGCAGAACCACTCAAGGTTTCTGAATCCAGTTCTTTAGGGGACCTCACCACAGGTTGAGCAGATCCAGGCCCTCAAGAGGCCACACACTCAAAAATGGCTTCAAGCTTCCTCATAAGCCTTGGGCTCAGTCTAAGCCCTAGGGATCCTCATCCACTCACGTGCATGGCCAGTGGACTTTGGAGTCCTGGGATGACAGCTAACACTGTGACCACAACAGCAGGTACCAGCTGAGCGTCTCCATCTACAGAAAGGGACTAGTGGTCAGTGATCTGGTGGGACAGAAGGCAGACATGCCTGAGCCTAGGACTGAACCAGCCCCTCCCACCACTCCCTGTTTTCAGCAGCCCAGGCTGCCATGGCTTCCACTGCTCACAAGTCAGGTTGGAACATTTCTCAGTGGGCTGACTTGGGATGTAGGCTTGTTGCCACCTAGGGCCACTACATGATCCCAAACATCACTTTCATTATCTATATCCAGGGGGCATCCTTGGGAGGAAGCTCAGGCTGTAACAGTAAAGTTAGCACCAGCCCTGATGCTGCCCTGAGTGATCCTTGCACCCTCTGAGGGCAGCATGACCCTCATCCTGCCTGGGGACAAGCCCTCCTCCTGGACGCATGCACCAGTCAGGGGCTGTGTGATTCAATCTCCATAGCAGCTTCCTCAGGAAGTGTGGCCAGTCTGCATTACAGATGAGAAACTGAGTTGAGATACAGACAGGTCGGAGGTCTGAGTGCTGAGGTGAGGGCTGTGCTGCTGGGAAAAGGGGTGAAGGAGGCTGAGTAGGAGGGGCCAACTGACAACAGGTAGTCCACACCTATAGACTCCTATCAGATTTAAGTATTACTATTTTTGAGGCAGTGTCTCACTCTAGCTCAAGATGGCCTGTAACATACACTGTAGCCCAAGCTGTCTTCAAACTCATATCTGTATTTGTGGAGTCCATAGTTCAACACTGGGTGTCTTTTTCTATATCACTCTTCAACTTTTTTTATTTTATTTTATTTTATTTTATTTTATTTTATTTTATTTTTTATTTATTTTATTTTATTTTATTTTATATAGAGGCAGATAGACACACATACACAGAGAAAGAGAATGGGCATGCCAGGGCCTTCAGCCACTGTAAATGAACTCCAGATGCATGTGCTATCTTGTGCATCTGGCTTAAGTGGGTCCTGGGTAATTGAACCTGTCTCCTTTGGCTTCACAGGCAAATGCACTAACCACTAACCCATATCTGCAGTCCTAACTGTATTTATTTATTTATTTATTTATTTATTTATTTATTTATTTATTTATTTATTTTAGAGAGAGAGAGAGAGAAAGAGTGAATGGGCATGCTAGGGCCTCCAGCCACTGCAAATGAACTCCAGACACATGCCCCCCCATGTATGTGGCTCACATGGGTCCTGGGGAATCAAACCAGGGTCCTTAGGCTTTGCATGCAAACATCTTCACCGCTAAGCCATTTCCCCAGTCCCCTAACTTAATTTTTGAGACAAGGTCTAGTTACCCAGCAAGCTCCAGGTATCCTCCTATCAACATCTCCACAGCACTGGGATTACAGACACATACTCTGGGGCTGGCAGGGTGCTGGAAATTGCATTCAGATCTTCCTGTTTGCATAGCAGCACTTTATCCACTGAGTCATCTCCCAAGACACCATCAAAGGACTTTATAGAAGGAAATGTGATGTGATGCCTTGGTGGAGTGGTCTTTCAAGGTGTTAGGCCAAGTTGACCACAGAGTGAAAGTGGGGATGTCAGGACCCAGTAAGCTGAATCAAGAGGCAGGGACAAATCACTCTGGGTCATGAGCAGGGTTGGCAGACAAGTACCAGCTGCCCAAGGGGCCTCTCCTCTATTTTCTGACAAAGGCCCATCATTGGTGGGATCTCAACAGCCCTGAGATCCTTTGAGGACAATCAGTTGCCCCAGAAGACAGATCAATTCACTCTGTCTACCCATCCTGGGGCCCTGTACGCACTCTCCTGGTCAGTAGGCAGCTGCCAAGGACAAAATGCACCTTTTTGGTGTATGGATGGATGGGAAGGTGAAATGATGGATGGGTGAGTGGGTGTATGGATGGATGGGTGGAAGATGGATGAATGGTGAAATGATGTATGGATGTTGATGGGCAGGTGGGGGTGTATGGATGGATGGGTGGAAGATGGATGAATGCCAGGAAAGAAAGGAAGATGTATGTAGATGTTGATGGGCAGGTGGATGGTTGGGTGTGTGGATGGATGGTTGGGTGGATGGATGGAAAGATGAGAAGATGTGTGTAGGCATGTAGATATAGATGATGGGTGGGTAAGTGGGTGGGTAGATGGAAAGATGGATGGATGGATGGATGGATGGATGGCAGGAAGGACAGGAGGTGTAGAGGTACTTCAGTTACTTAAAGGCACTTGCTTGCAAAGCCTGACAACTCAGCTTCATTGTGGATAAAACCACATCCTGGGGGTACACAGATAGTCAGAGACACAAGTTGGGACATTTTGCACAGAGACATTGCCTCTACCCCCCATGCATGACCCTCAATCCCCATGGGGTTGCAGATGTGGCCCTCTAGGGATTTAGGAAGTTGGCAACTGAAAGGTGCCTTGGAGGCAAAAGTGTCAGCTATTTTATTTTCCCAACAAATGGAGTTAGGGCTTAACTGTTACAACACAATTTATATTTTAGAGTGGATGCTTCTTTCCCACGTGTGACTGTCATGTGCAGTGTAGGATGTTGAACAGAATCCAGGCACACTCTACACTAGGTTCCAGTTGCCAAATACCACACTCCGTGACCAGAGTAGCACACATTTACAGATAGTAGAAAAAGTAGATATGTCAGTAACTAATGTTTTATATTTTAGACTTTGAATAGTTTAAAACATTATATTGACTTCATATATGTTTTGTAAAAATGTATCTCAATTCCTTTCCCAAATGTGGGGTAAATTCCTTTGAGATGAAGAAGATTTAAAGATATCATCAAAGTTCATTAGTGGTAATATTTTAGGAAAACACCGCTACATCTACCTTAGAGACATTGAATTCTACTGTCCTTCACTGGTCACTGGACAATTAAATAAATATTAAAAACCCAGACCTATTGAGAAAATAGACTTCTTTTCTAGTGGAATGTTCCTTTGAGTTTGATTGTCCCACAAATAAACAAACTACTCCTGCAAATGCACCAGAGACATGATACTCACCCTGTGGAACATAAGTGACCGGCCCTCAAACTCTGGGCTCACTTAAAGGGCTCTGATTTACATGTTACCAGCTTGTCTTGTTTCATTGATTACATATTTAAGGATAAGCAATTGATGTTACATATCACATGGCTGACAGCTCATGGTTTTTCTTCCACAAAAAGTTAACTTATGTTTGTTTTTTCAAGATAGGGTTTTTGCTCTAGCCCAGGATGACCTGGAATTCACTATGTTCTGTCAGGCTGGCCTTGAACTCACTGCCATCCTCTTAGTGCTCTGCCTCCCAAGTGCTGGGATTAAAGGTGTGCATTACTATGCCAGGCTTCATAAAGTTAACTTTTATTATTACAAGATAATATCACTATCAACTAGAAGCTCAACCATGAATATGTTTGTTAGTATACATTTGCCAAGAGAAAGCATTGATGATCCTAAGGTGCCACAGATTTTCTTCAGTAGGAAAAGTAAGTCCTTTTCTAACTCAAAAGTTGAGAAGTTTTAAGGTTAAACACTGCAGTTAATGTCTTGGAGCCCAGCTTTGAGAACTACCTACTACCCCAGGGCCCAGGAGTGCTGGCTGAAAATGACTACAAGGAGAGCTTCCCCTGAACCACGTTACTCAACAAAAGGTGGGGCAGCTTGTATCCACTTGTGGTTGACTTAGCATGGCAGACGTGCCTCATTTTCAACATCTGTGAAGGGTCACACTTGTATCAATGCTTTCCATGGGAAAGTCAGAGGTTATCACAATTGTACATATGCTTAACTTCTTCCTCTGCCCACTCCCTCAAACACTACCTCCCAGCACTTCCCAGAAAGCTTCCCATGCACCAGAGACATATTGATGGAGACCTGGACCTACAAAAGTTGGTGCCATGAATTTACCACAAAAGAATTATCAAAATTTAAACCTGAGAGCTTCTGGCCTGTTGACTCTACCGTGGATAAAAGGTAAAGTAGACACTACATCAGGAGCGCTACATTATGGTTGCTGAAACTCACTGGTGGGAAACTGGAATGAGTTGCTGCAGTTTTCACTGGTGTAATTACTCTGTCTCTTAACCAACCAGAGAATATTAGATAAGTTTAGCGATAATCCTGATAGTCACAATTTTTGCTAGGGAGAGATTTGTTAGTGGCATCTAGTGAAAAGCTACCTGGGATGAACCCTAGACCATGGAATATGGCCACTCACATTTAAATTGGGCCTTTTCAATTCAATTAACCAAATATAGGTAATTCCTCAGTCGTGACCAGAGATTTGTTTCCATGAGGATTTTACAACCTGTCAGGTTGGTAATTAAGATTAATCATTACAACCCCACCCCTTGTCCACTTCACACTCAGACACATTATTTTATTTTTTAAAAATATTTGTTTATTTGAGAGAGAGAGAGAGAGAGAGAGAGAGAGAGAGTACCAGGGCCTATAGCCACTGCAAAAAAAACAAAATCTTCAGCTCCATGTTAAGTACTGAGGATCATGATAGAAAAATTGGTGTAAGAAGGGCTCAAATAGCTCTGCCCACCCACGAATGACAGCTGCACCAGTCTCTGTCCCAGCCTGCACTTTCCCTCAGAGGATTTCCTATCCTCCTGACACTCTAAATACCTGGGATCACTATTGCAAGTTATCTTAAAACTTTACTTCTCATAACACCCTCTCATGGCCTCCACGCAGGAAATAGGACCTTGTCTACACAGGGTCTCCTTGCAGAAATTCAACCCCTGCCACACAATCCTGTTCTTAGCTGCTCTTTGTAGCCATGGTGCAAGACTCCATGACTGCCTCCATTGTCCATCTCTCATACCTATAGAAATAGCACCATATGGATGATACTGTCAAGTCCTGGTACCAGCTTGACCTGCAGGCAGGCCCTCTTCATCCACACATATGGTCCCCCTTGTTAGCCTGGGTGGTCGATTTTTGAGCTCATGTTTCCTAATCAACCTTTTTTTCTATCATTTGCTATATATGTAAATAATATTAGTAAATAGTAACCATGCAACACCCTGAAAATAATAATGTTTGGAAATTTCCTTGGCCAAAGAAATTCATCCTTTACTCTGGATTCAGTCTCACATTCTCTGACAAGGGCATCATGAAGCCAGATTATTTGTCAAAATATCACATTTATGTGCTCCAGGCCATTTCCTCATAAATTCCTTTTCTCTCCTGAAACCTCGTGAGCTGGGCCATTAATAAACCACATTCCTCTAAGGGTTCTGGTCTTCTAACTTTTCACAAGAACAGTCTATTAATTTCTGCATATAGAATTGTAGGGCTTGGGCTGGAGAGATGGCTTAGCAGTTAAGGCAACTGCCTGCTAAGCCTAAGAACACCCATTCGATTCTCCAGATCCCACGTGTAGGCACATGCAGAGTGAAGCCAGGGTGCAATGCCACACTTACCCACAAGGGGGCGCACATGTGTGGAGTTTGTTTACAGTGGCTAAGAGGCTGCTGGCACACCCATTCTCTGTCTCCCTCTTCCTCTCATAGGGCCCCACTGGTGTATTAGTGTCATAAATTTTACAAAGGTAACATACTTGTCCCTTATTGGATTTGAAGGCTGCTCCACAAGAAGGAATTCATGATTTCTACTGAAAATCTGTCAAAAGCCTGTGGCTGGAAGGCCATAGACTCTAGAGGAGATGCTATCACTGAAGTTTGGTTAAATTAATATGCTGTAGGCATTTAATTGCCCTCTAAATATTTTTGTTTATGTTCACAGGTTATTGAAGCTCTCACCTTTGGTCAGGGAAGCTACACTCCTGTGGAAACTTGTGAAAGTGCTGAGAATATGAGGCTGCTGAAAGCATGGTCCTAAATGACACATCTCTATCACACTCTCCAAGACTCAGGAAACACACTGGAAGAAGGATCAGAACCAATTGAAGTAACTGAGGAAATGGAGGAGTGCTTTGGATCTCTGTCTTCTGGGCATGAAGCTGAGTTGTCAGGCTTTGCAAGCAAGTGCCTTTAAGTAACTGAAGTACCTCTACACCTCCTGTCCTTCCTTCTGCCATCCATCCATCTTTCCATCTACCCACTTACCCACCCATCATCTATATCTACATGCCTACACACATCTTCTCATCTTTCCATCCATCCATCCATTCATCCATCCACACACCCAACCATCCACCTGCCCATCAACATCTACATACATCATCCTTTCTTTCTTTTTGCATTCATCCATCTTCCACCCATCCATCCATACACCCACCACCCATCCACATCATTTCACCTTCCCATCCATCCATACACAAAAAAGGTGTATTTTGTCCTTGGCAGCTGCCTACTGACCAGGAGAGTGAGTACAGGGCCCCAGGATGGGTAGACAGAGTGAATTGATCTGTCTTCTGGGGCAACTGATTGTCCTCAAAGGATCTCAGGGCTGTTGAGATCTGTTGCAGTCAGGTTCACATTGCTGGAGAAATCACCCGACTAAGAGCAGCTTGTGGGAAAAAAGAGGTTTATTTTGGCTTACAGTCTTGAGGGGGAAGCTCCATGATGGCAGGAAAAACGATGGCATGAGCAGAGGGTGGACATCACTCTCTAGTCAACATAAGGTGGATAACAGCAACTTGAGAGTGTGCCAAACACTGGCAAGGGGAAGCTGGCTATAATACCCATAAGCCTGCCTCCAACAGTACTCTGCCTCAAGGAGGTGTTAATTCCCAAATTGCCATCAGCTGGGAACCTAGCATTCAGAACACTTAAGTTTATGGGGACATGTGAATCAAACCACCACAAGATCCCACCAATGATGGGCCTTGGTCAGAAAATAGAAGAGACTCCCCTTGGGTAGCTGGTGCTTGTCTGCCAACCCTGCGCTTGGCCCAGAGTGATTTGTCAGCTTACTGGGTCCTGACATTCCCACTTTAACTCTGTGGTCAGCTTGGCCCAACCTGGAAAACCACTCCACCAACGCATCACATCACATTTCCTTCTATAAAGTCCTTTGATGGTGTCTTGGGAGATGACTCAGTGGATAAAGTGCTTGATGTGCAAACATGAGGATCTGAATGCAATTCCCAGCACCCTGCCAGCCCCAGTGGTATGTGCCTGTAATCCCAGTGCTGTGGAGATGTTGATAGGAGGATACCTGGAGCTTGCTGGGTAACTAGACCTTGTCTCAAAAATTAAGTTAGGGGGCTGGGGAAATGGATTAGCGGTGAAGGTGTTTGCATGCAAAGCCTAAGGACCCTGGTTTAATTCCCCAGGACCCATGTGAGCCAGATACATAGGGGGGCATGTGTCTGGAGTTCATTTGCAGTGGCTGGAGGCCCTAGCATGCCAATTCAGTTTCTCTCTGCCTCTCTCTATAAAGAAAGAAAGAAAGAAAGAAAGAAAGAAAGAAAGAAAGAAAGAAAGGACTGTAGATATGGCTTAGTGGTTAATGCATTTGCCTGTGAAGCCAAAGGAGACAGGTTCAATTATCCAGTACCCACTTAAGCCAGATACACAAGGTAGCACATGCATCTGGAATTCATTTACAGTGGCTGAAGACCCTGGCATGCCCATTCTCTTTCTCTGTGTATGTGTGTCTATCTGCCTCTATCAAATAAAATAAAATAAAATAAAATAAAAAATAAAATAAAATAAAATAAGTTGAAGAGGGATAGAAAAAGACACCCAGTGTTGACCTATGGACTCCACAAATACAGATATGAGTTTGAGGACAGCTTGGGCTACAGTGTATGTTACAGGCCATCTTGAGCTAGAGTGAGACACTGCCTCAAAAAATAGTAATACTTAAATCTGATAGGAGTCTATAGGTGTGGACTACCTGTTGTCAGTTGGCCCCTCCTACTCAGCCTCCTTCACCCCTTTTCCCAGCAGCACAGCCCTCACCTCAGCACTCAGACCTCCCTCAGACCTGTCTGTATCTCAACTCAGTTTCTCATCTGTAATCTGCAGACTGGCCACACTTCCTGAGGAAGCTGCTGCTGGAGATTGAAACACACAGCCCCTGACTGGTGCATGCATCCAGGAGGAGGGCTCGTCTCCAGGCAGGATGAGGGTCATGCTGCCCTAGAGGGTGCAAGGATCACTCAGGGCAGACAGCAGGGCTGGTGCTAACTTTACTGTTACAGCCTGAGCTTCCTCCCAGTGATGCCCCTGGATATAGATAATGAAAGTGATGTTTGGGATCATGTAGTGGCCCTAGGTGGCAACAAGCCTACATCCCAAGTCAGCACACTGAGAAATGTTCCAACCTGACTTGTGAGCAGTGGAAGCCATGGCAGCCTGGGCTGCTGAAAACAGGGAGTGGTGGGAGGGGCTGGTTCAGTCCTAGGCTCTAGGCATGTCTGCCTTCTGTCCCACCAGATCACTGACCACTAGTCTCTTTCTGCAGATGGAGACTCAGCTGGTACCTGCTGTTGTGGTCACAGTGTTAGCTGTCATCCCAGGACTCCAAAGTCCACTGGCCATGCATGTGAGTGGATGAGGATCCCTAGGGCTTAGACTGAGCCCAAGGCTTATGAGGAAGCTTGAAGCCATTTTTGGAGTGTGTGGCCTCTTGAGGGGCCTGGATCTGCTCAACCTGTGGTGAGGTCCCCTAAAGAACTGGATTCAGAAACCTGAGTGGTTCTGCTGGAAAATACTGACATCCAAGGAAAGCAGCCACAGGACATCCCTGTGTTCCCTCCAGTAACAGATGTCCATAGGAGGTCCTAGACAAGCAGGAAGCATGGGGCAGCCACAGGCAGGGAAAGAGGCCCAATTTTGCAGCCAGATCATACATGTCACACCCCAGGAGGCTGTGCCAGCACTCAGGCCTGACTTTGAATTCTCTCAGTCAATCTTCTGTGCAGTAAACAAACATCCTCTGGGCATTTACTGGGCAGTGCCTCAGATTCCTGTGAACTTCCTGTCACCCTTATATTCAAACCCAAATTTCAATAGTAAGACACTTTCAATCTGGGCATGCAGCTTGGCATCACAGCTATTCAGGAGGTTGAATCAAGAGGATTGAAAGTTCAAGGTCTGTCTGGGTTACAGATCAAGTTCAAGAGGAGCCTGGGTAACTTAGTGAGACTGTTTCCAAATGAAAGTATTAGATGGTGGGCTGGTGAGATGGCTCAGTGGATAAAGTATTTACTTGTAAAAGTTATAGGAGGGCTGTGATGGACCTCAGTGCTAGAGCTCCTGACAAAAACCCTCCAATGAAAGGCTAAGGGCATGGATGTGTGGTAGAGCACCTGCCTATGATCAGTGAGGAACTATGGCATAGCTCAGTGGTAGAGTATTTGTCTAGAATCTCCCAGTGAAGGGATGGATGTGTGGCTCAGTGATAGAGCATTTGACAGAAATCCCCCAATGAAGGGCTGGGGGCATGGGTCAGTTGTCAAAGCACCTGCCTAAAACCTGCCACTGAGGAGCTGGAGGTGTGGCTGTGTGGGAGAGCACTTGCCTAGAATCCCCAGTGTGAGGGGCTGGGATGTGGTTCAGTCTTAGAGCACCTGCTAAAATCTGCCACTGAGGGGCTGGAGGTGTCTCACAGTGGTAGAGCACCTGCCTAGAATCCCCTAAGGAGGGTCAGGGGCCCAGATTCCATCCCTAGCATGGCAGAAAGAAGTCACTTCTGTAAAATTGGCAAAATCCCCATTAGGAGTCAGAGCTTGAAAGGAACTGGGGTGGAGCTCATCCAAAAGGTGACATTTGAGGAAGGTGAGAAAGAAAATTTATGGGTCACTAGGCTACCCAGATCACATGGTACATCTCAAACATACTTGCACTGGAGGCAGGGTGTTTGTTTTATAACTAGATCAACACATGATATTTGGTCCCTAGAAGTCACTACATAGTACAACCCAGCCATCTTCCTACAGCCTGTGAGCAACAGGTCTGCATTGAGGCAGGAGGACAAAAGCACATGAGACCCATGCAAATTCCTCCCCTCCCTGGTCTATGGTGGAAGACAGTGAGGTAATGCATATGGACCATTGGCAGTGGCTGGTCCATGTATTTGTGAAGGAGGAGAGGGAGAAATCCTGGAGGGCTTCCTATAGGAGAGGGTGCCACCTAAAAGCAACAAGAAAGAGCAACAAGAAGGGACTCAGGTGGGTATGGAACCTACAACAGAAGGAACTGCACTGGAGGAACTTTCTATCAAGGTATCTGAGGGCAAAGAGGGTTTGATTGAACAGTTGGAGAGACCTGAGAGGTACATAGTGGGGTGTGTTTCTCAAAGTGCAATCATGGTGGCCACAGGGTGAGCATATGGTCATGGTAACCAAGGCAATAGTGTAGGAGCATCTCAGGAAGTCTAGTTCTGGATTCCCAGATGAGCAGGGGCTGATAGACTAGGCTGAGAACTTTCAAGACTAGCTTTCTGTCTGGTCTCTGGGACCCAGGATTGGATTGACTGTGTAGATGAGACATGCAAATAAATGTGTAGACAGAGTGGATGGAATCGTGTCTCAGGACACTAGGATGATGGAATGACTGGAGAATGTGTATAGAGGAGACAGGTTCACATTGCTGGGATGAACATCCAAGACAGACACAGTTTGTATGAGGCAGTGATTTATTTAAAGCTTACAGATCCATAGGAAGTTCTACCCACAGTGGAAGAAGCTGGCTCCCATTCATAAATCCAAGCAGAGAGAGAGAAACCACCACCACCAGCAAGCAGACACCTCACCAGAGCTCAAAACTCTCTGCATACCTTTGGGCTGGAATTCAGATCTGTCCCAAAACATACCTTTGTCCTGGATCCCAGGCTCTGCACCCAGTGACACCCTCTCAGTACCCACGTTACAAGCTTTAGTAAAACACTTGAGTCTATGGGGACATATGTTCAAATGTCCACAGTGTGCTTCCCCTCTTACCTGAAATTCATTCAACAAACCTCCATTCACCACCTATGAGGACAGACCCAGGACAGAGGCCAGGACAACTGGCTGGAAATGTCCATCTCCAGAGCTGGCAGAGGGCAGTCGAGCTTTTCTGGCTTCATGTGACCATTGGTGACTCTGTCTATAGGTCCCCCCAGGACCACACAGTTGTCCAGGAGCATCTGGATCCCAGGTAAGGACTTAGCCATTTCTGGTGTGATACAAGCATGCTAGTCAAGTACTCTACCAAAAGAGCCATGCCCCAGCTCCTCACTGGGGGATTCTAGGCTAGTGCTCTGCTGCTGAGTCACACACTCAGCCCCTCACTGACTGAATTTTAGCAAGTGTTCCATAACTGAGCTACATCCCCAGCACTCTCAGTGCCATATTCACAGGAGGAGTCAGACCCCTGGGTTGGCAGGCCCAGCTATCATGAAGCCAGGACCCAGGCAAGCAGGTGGCCCATGGCCTGAGATGTCTTGGCTCTGCCTGGTTCTGTTGGACACAAACTAGTCTAGTAAGTTCTCAGGGGCATATACAGGGCTCAGTGCAACTCATTTTTTTAGGAAAGGCAGTCTTAGAAGAAGAGAAAGGCAGGCCTTCAGTGTAGGGAGGGTTCTAGAATCCTCTTCTGCTGTGGATGGCTCAGTTGTGATGTTGATGTGGTCCTGATGTGGTCAAGGTGCCTTGCTCCTGCCTTCCCTGAGGTACAAAAGTGCCAAGTGCAGTTCACCCTACCTCAAATGTGTCATTCTTCTCCTCCCTCCTTCACACTTTCCCTCCCTCCCCCTTTCCTATCTCCCCTTTCTACTACTCCTCCTTTATTTCATTTTTTTTTTCATATTGTTTTTAGGATTTAAAAATGTTTAATTTTAGTTTTGTATTTATTTAAATATTTATGTGTTCATGTGTGTATGAGCACACCAGTGTCTCATGATACTGCAAAAGAATGTCCATCTGACTTTATCTGGGTGCTGAGGAGTTGAACCAGGTTGGAAGGTTCTACAAACAGGTGTCTTTAACCACTGATCAGTCTCCCAAGTCCCTGTATTGTTTTGATTTAATTTTTGACATAGGACCTCTCTCTAGCCCAGCTGACCTGGAGTTCACTATGTACTCTCAGGCTGACCTCACACTCAAAGGGATCCTCTTATCCCTGAGTCCTGATTGCTGGGATTAAAGGCATGTACCACCATGCCCAGCTTGTTTTGTTTTTATACAGGGTCCTACTATGTATCCCTAGGCTGGCCTCATGTTAGAAACCCTGGAAGATAGGGCCAGATTTGAGAAAGGTGTTCTATGGGATCCTGTCATTGAAGGGACATATTGGCTCCACATGTTCCTCTTTCTGGCTTCCTGTTTCCTGACTGCTAAGAGGTCAACTGCTTTGCTCTGCCCTGGTTTTCTGCCACCATGATGCTCTGCTTCTCCACAGACCCAAAGCAATGGGGTCAGCTGACTATGGACTGAAAACTTCTGAAACTGTGAGCCAAAAGTAAAATAAATACTTCTTCCCAAATATTGCTTGTTCAGTTAAATGACTTTCAATGGGAAAAAGTGATTAACATACTTCCATTATTAACATGCAGAAATATATATATTTGCAGCATCCATTGTGGAAGAGGTATGGAAAGAATGTAAGAGCCAAAGGAAGGGTAGGACTCCTCACAGCATGCTCCTCCAGAAACAAAATGGCCTGGATGTCCATGACCTCGCAGTGCTTGAAACTACCTACACAACAGCATCATAATTAAAAGAGAGACTGATTGAGAGAGGGAGGGGATATGATGGAGAGTGGAGTTTCAAAGGGAAACTTGGGGGGGAGGAAGTGAAGATTTGGTCTGCAATTTAGGATTTGTCAGTAAAAATAAATTAAAAAAAAAATAAATTAATTAAAAGAAGGGCTCAGGACTTTAAAATGCAAGAAAAAGAAATTGGGCTTGTTTTCAGTGCCTAGTAAAAAAAAATGATGACAAATTAAAAAATGGAGGATTTTTTTAAAGCAATAAAAAAAAAATAATTTTTAAAAAGAAAAAAAAATGAAATATATATTTCTGTATAAAGAGCCTTTGACAAAAATCAGTGTGTATGTAATATTTTCTCCCATCCCAAGTCTGGTCTTTCCACAGTCTCAATTGTGTATTTTGATGGACAGTTTTAATTATGATAGTCCAATTTAGTCCTATGTATTTGATCTTAGATGCCTTGCCTGTGCTGGTTAAGAAATCTTTGCTTACCCTTTAAATGTACCTTGAATTCATCTCTTCTCCTTACCAAACCTGCCCCCTGCCCAGCTGTCTCTGATCAGTTTCTCTGATTTCTCTACCCTCCTCCACACTGACCTTCTCCCCTGGCTTCTGCACCCTCTATCCTTCTTCCCTACTTGCAGTCCACATGACCCCTTCTGCCTGTGGACAGGCCTGTCCCATCTTGGCATCCCTGAGACTGGCACAAGCTTTCATATGTGCTAGGTGCTCAATAAAACCATAAATTAAGGTCTTGGTGTCCAGCCTGTGGAGTATTAAACTTGTTAATTAGTTCTACACACCACCTCATCAGGAATAGCTGAACAAAGCCAGGGAAACAAGAGTTATGGAAAAATCAACATGGATAGGAAAGTTTCCTATCCTCTAAACTGGAGTGTTACTCACACAAACATCACCCAAACGTACATCTTTGTGTTTTTTTTTTTTGCTTCAGCCCCCAAACTCTATGGCAAACTCAGAGCATGTGGCTCTGAAGAGTGCTGGAGTCAAAAAGCCCTGACCTGGGGAACCCCAATGGGCAGGGCAGCTGAGTGCTAGGCAGCTGTCTGAGGCCAGATGCTTCCCTTGGAACCCCAACTTTCCTTCAAGAATTAGGGAGAGACTGAATAGAATGACCTTGAGACCCCAGCAGGACCTTGGCATTGTTGAGATTCCCATGGAACCCATGGCCACAGAGACACTAGGAAAATGTTCTACAGCTCAAAGCCCCACCTCTCACAGGAGGATTTTCCCCAGGTTCTTTACTACTGACCTGTATCCTTGCCCTTAGGTCTCACTTTGTATCCCAGGTTGGCCTTGAACTTGTCATCTTCATGTTCAGCCTCCTGAGCACATGGGATGACAGGCCTGAACTACCAGGCCTTGTTCTTTATGCCCTGCCATTTGAGGCCAAAGGCATCATAGAGAACCCTTCCCATGGTGGATCCCCTTAGATCTTGGCCCCTCACAGATTTGGGACATGAGTACTAGGATCCCTTTTAAGCAAGAGAAAAACCTGAGGATGGAGAGGACTAAATGATGTACCAGACAGATGTAGCAGGATGGGATCTGTCCCTATGGGGTCCAGGAAAGTATCTTCTTCCAGCTACCAGAGCAGCCAGAACTAGGAACTACATTGGGTCCTGAATGAGGGAGAATGATGTCACCTGGAACTATCAGGGAATTTGTGGGGCTTAAGCAGGCTCAGTGAAAAGATAGGATCAGAGAGCTGAGTGAGGCCCTGTGAATTTGGGGTATCCTCTGGTGCCAGTGGTACCAGGTCCCACTAAGGACTATGCACACATTTCCATTATTTATGTTACTGTGGGAAAGTCAAAATTTCCAGGTCCCCAAGTTGGGAATTGCACAGATTACGTTTTAACCAGAGTATTCTTTGTGGCTGCTATAACCAGCATCCACATTTGTCAGGTCCTACAGCCATGGGAAGTACCTTCTGTTTCCAAATGGATCCCCTATAGATGGATTTCCTTCTCACTCTTCCTTCATGATACTAAGAGATAAGTTGGTCTAGGACATTGTCAAGTGGGTGTCTCAGGTTGCAAAGATGCAGGTAGGATCCTTATGAATGGATTGGGTGATTCTACATTGAGACACTCTTGGAAGTGCCTCTGTAGGCCCAGAAGTCTGCCTAACATCCTTTGATAACGTTATGGAAGAGGAAGTATACATGCCCACCTCCACAGGCACCACCAGCCTTCTCTCACTCCCCCCCATAGGTGGAGGCTGTGACAGGCTGTGGAGCCATCCTCAAACCCTGAACAGAAACATCACTGTCCTTGGTCACCAGCCTGCCCCTGGGTGGGAAGGGAACATATCATCACCCAGGGTCACCAAAAGCCCAGTGAGGCTTGGAAGGGATGGCTGGAGCATAGCTCAGGAGTTGACCCAGCCTCTAGGGTCCAAAACAGGCTTCCACTGGGCTCTGTGCCTCTCTGCTCCAGTAGAACAGTCCCCATGTGTACACTTACTATAGACCACTGTCACAGGACTTCACCTCCATGGTCAGTCCAAGGGCCTGCACTACAGCTAGCTGTGGCCATATCCCATTCAGACATCATAAGCTAAGCTGGTCATTCCTGTCCCCAGCCCTGCCTCCATCCATTCATCTAACAACTGGCTTTGTTCTCTCCCCTCAGCCTGGCTCCCATCAGCATCTCTGTCTCTATGCTGACCTGTTGGTCCTTCCCCATGTCAACACTCACAAGCCTCCTGGAGACTGCAGCCTTCCCCCCCCCACCTTTCTTCCTCTCAGTTTGCCTCTCTGGCTCTGATACTTACTTCACTAGAGTGCTTGCTATAATGTTCCAGTGAGGGGCAGAAGGTGACTCAGTAGCAGAGCACCTCCTAGAATCCCCCAGTGAGACATTGTGGACATGGCTTAGCAGTAGGTTTTTGCTTAGAATCTACCAGTGACTGGCTGATGGTGTGTCTCAGCCTGCTTAGAATGCCCAGTGAGGGGCTGGACCATGGTAGAGGACTTGACTATTTGGGCAAGGCACTGGGTTCCATGCTAAACACAAGAACAAGACCAAGTGGAGAAGGAGGAAGAAGAAAAGATTCTGATGTCCACCATGGGCCATAATACCCAAGATCTTTCTTGTATTATTGGGGAAACTGAGTCCCAGAGGAAGGAAGGCTTTTGTCCAGGATTCCTGGGATCTATGATGACAGCAGGTGACCTAAGACCTCTTATCCAGACCCCTTTCCTGGTCATGCTGCTCCTCACCCACTACTGTGGACCTGGGAAGCCCCACCAAGTCATGCGGTCAGAGGTCTATTTTCCCCCCTTTATAGGAACAGCCTGCTGGTGGCCACCAATAGCTAGGGGTTTGGGTGTGTTTCTTTGATTGATTTGATTGAGAAAGGTCTCATGTAGCTCTAGCTGACATCAAACTCAACATGTGGCTAAGAATGACCTTGAATTCCTCATCCACTTCCCTAGTGGTAGGATTACACACATGAGCCACCACACCTGGCTCAATGCTTAGGTTTTGATGAACACTAATGGATCAGGACTGTGAACCTATCTGAGTGCCCAGCTCCAGGCTGGCATCATTCCCACTCAGTTCACTTCAGACCCAGTGCACCCAGGTACTAGACATGATACTTCAACTTATCACGCAGTTTCCATTCCTTGCCTGAGGTACCATTAATAAGAAAATGGGATGTAATCACCCTCTGTGGACATCCAGAGTGTCCAGATCCTCACATGGGATTGAGTTTGGACTGTCCCTGTCTCCCCCCCACCAGGCTGGGTCATAGCTCTCTGTGTCTTCCCCCATCAGACTGAGTCAAGGTCCTCTATGTCTCCCCATCAGACTGGGAGCCCCTGGAAGACAGAGCATGGACTTCCCTGAGCAGGTGTTAGGAAGCTGTCCCCAGCCCTGCAGCTCAGGCCAGGTGGAGTTGGGCCAGGGCTCGAGGCCCTCCCAGGTAGACCAAGCAGAAGAGTTGGGGCTCTAAGCCAGTGATGCTGGAGTGGTGCAAGGGTCTTGATCAGGACTGAGTGGGATCTCTGCCTCCAATCCACAACATCCCTTTTTCATGACCTAGCTGAAAATTCCAGTCTCTGAAGAGGCCTTACTACTGTGGCTGGCCCCTCAGCTTCCTGAGGCTATTTTATGACACTCACCTTAGCTAGTGACACCCTGCCTCCTCCCTCTGGTCTGAGCACTGTGAGTGTCATAAAATAGCCTGTATACTGTCTGCTTGCCCTTATGGGGCATCATGGCAAAATTTCCTTATCCCAATTACAGCACAAGACAGTGCCTACCCCATCCTGCTGCTGCCCTCCTGGCTGCCAGCCTCTCCCAGCCAGCATTGCACACAGTCATGACAAAGTTTGCATGACAAGCTCAGCTGGATTCCTAGGTCTGAAAAACTAGAGAGCAGCTGCAGTACTGTAGTCCCCACCAAGGCCCTGGGTCACTGGTCCATCTTAGCCAAAGCCTGACAGATGCATCATGAGCCTTAAGCCTCTACTTTCCAAACCACCAAGCAGGCTGAGGGCCTTCAGAGATAAAAAGCACTCTTCCCTTCCCATGAGCATCCCAAAGAGTCCCAACTAAACTTCTGTTCTCCCCTAGTACACAACTCACATTAGAGCAGAAGGTGCCTCCTTATAGGCTATGCCCACAGCTCCTCAGTGGGGAATCTAGGCAGAAACTCTTCCACTAAGCCACACCCCAGCCCCTCAGTGGAGGAGTCAAGGCAAGTGCTCTGCCACTGAGCCACCCCACACTCCCACACTGGGGTTTTCTAGGCAGGAGCTCTATAACTGAGCCAGACTCAGCCTCTCACTGGGGGAACTTAGGTAAGTGCTGTATTGATGAGCCACACCCAAGCTCCTCTCTGGGTGATTCTAGACAAGCACTCTACAGAAATATTAAGGTGTGAACAGCAACTCAGACACCCAAGATCACCCTGCAGTGTGTGGGAGTCCAGATATTGATCTCCAGGGCCAGTCAGGGGCAGCCTGAGGGGAGGGTGACAACACTGCCTACCTCCCTGTACAGCCACAGCCCAGTCTGACCCTTCCTTTTTCAGTCACAGAAACCTCCAACTTGGAGATGACCATGCAGAGGATGTGCCAGAGTCAGGAGAGAAAGGGAACAGAGATGCCCCCATTTTCTAGTCCCAGACAGGATATCGAGTCCAGGAGACTGTTAGTGTCTCCATGACAGTTATTCTTTTCTCAGGGCACCTGGAACAACCATCCTGACCTCTCTGAGCATGCTCAGACTCCTTAATGGTGAACACAGCTCTCTGATCCTTTCAGTGGGACTAGTGGTGACTACAGAATTGGACGAGGTAACTTGTCTGGCAATTGGCTCAGTCAGCCACAGTGGTTTTTAGAACCACTTTCCCCATAGCTCTTCTCTGCCTGTCACTCACCATCAACAGGGCACAGAGAGACAAAAGAGGAAGGTAGATGAGGGAAATAAGCTGGGAATGATGGCACATGTCTTTAATGCCAGCACTCAGGAGGCTGAGGTAGGAGGATCACTGTGATTTCGAGGCCTGCCTGAGACTACACAGTGAATTCTAGGTCAGCCTGGGCCTGAGTGAGACCCTACCTCAAAAAAAGGTGGGTGGGGGTGGTAATAGGAAGGAAGTGGAAGGTGCTGTCTTGATTGTGGGTAATGAGCCTAGGTGGAAACTGATGCAGGGCCTGGGGTGGTGTGTGCTTCCAGAGGATGGTGCTTGGGGAGAGGCACACCAGGTTCTCAACTGTGCTTCTGTAAACATCAGGGCCCCATAGGGAGACATGTCTACTACCTATCCATAGCCCACCTCCTGAGTGCCTCCATCATCCTATAGTTTCTCCCTAAACATGGTGATGGGCCCCCACCACCTCCTGAGTGCCTCAATCACCCTAAAGCTTATCCCTAAACATGGTGATGGGCCCTGGAACCTCCTTCACATGGCATCCAACTCCTCATTTTTGACATTGATGCAACTTGGAGGAGGGAAGTGGGGCAGAAGTATGTTGTGCACAGAAGAACACTAAGCTCACAGCCCATCAATCAATGCCCTGACCTTCGTACATCCCCAGTCACCTATTCCTGATTGGTGGCCTGCACACTGCAACACCTCCCCACCCAGCTCCAAGTTTTCCCCATTACTACATCATCCACCCAGTGCAGTAAAGCTGTTCCTCATGTCCTCCTTGTCAATGAAGCCATCCTGATTCTGCTCCATGATGGTGAAGTACTGACAGACACATGAACCCTGAGCAACCATGATCTACCTGGTCCAGATGGCCACACACCCTTCCCCAAGGGTGTTCTCCTGACATCTGCTGCCACAAGAACCCCATTTGGGGCTCCTCAAACCCCCAGCCTGTGGTCTACTGTGTCTCAGTGCTTACTGGAATTCAGCATGCTGGGAAGCTCCACACTCAGTCCCTCATTTCATGACCACACCAACCCAGAGAGGGAAGCTGAGGCTCAGAGAGGGAAAGGCCTTGCCTGAGGTCACATGACATCCACTCAGGTATATGTAGAGGGTGCAGCAAGTCACATCTCCAGGCAAGGTGACATGCCATTATGGCCATGGAAAATGATGACAACATGAGCAGCCACTGAGGTCTCCTTGAATAATTTTCTTTTAGAAATATTTTTATCCACTTATTTGCAAGGGAGAGAGAGAATGGGCATAGCAGGATGCACAAGTACTTCTTGTAACTTTAAGCAAACTCCAGGTGCACTAACTCACCAAATATGCCAGATTGGCTGGCCACTCAGCCCCAGGGACTCTCCTATCTCACCTCCCCAGAGCTAGGATTACAATCCTGCGGCACCACACCTGGCTCTTTTATATGGGTTCGGTGGATCAAACTCAGGTCTTTAGGCTTACAAGGCAAACACTACCCAATGAGCCTCATCTCCAAGAACATTTTTTGGGACCAGGTCATGCTATACATATACCAGGCTGCCTTTGAACCTATGATTCTCCTGTCTCTGATTCCTGAGGGCTGGGATAACAGGTGAGTGTCACTGTGCCCATCTGCACAGCTCCCCAGCCTTGTCCTCCAAGAAGTCCTCCTGTATCCCAGACCACTTCCCATCACTGCCATTGCCCATGACCACATCATTCCTCCATATGTCTGCCTCCAAATTTACAGACCTCAAGAGTAAGATCCATTGTGTTCCATGTCTGCCTGGACTTAGCTCTGAGCTGGGATCACCTCAACTTTGTAAGCAGCTGCTCAGAATCCAGGTTTCACCTACACCACACATGAAACTATGCCTCCCATGTCTCTATCCTGACTTCCTGCTTCTAGATGTTTCTTACAAAATATCCCATGTCCAAGAGCCACTTTCCTCCCCACACTGGACATTCACCAAGTTAATTGTCTCCAGAGCCCACTGAGGGACTTTTCCAATCACCATTCCAGCCCGAAGCCTTAAACAGTGAGAGATAAATGTCTGAGATCAGCACTCCCATCCAGGAACAATACCTTCCCTGGCCAAGCCCTGTCTAGTTTCCCCAGTAGGGGCTTCCCCAAATTCCTCACCTCCACCTAAGCTCCTGTGTGGTCTCCCCAGTACTTTTCCCTCCCCTTCACTTCCCTCAGACTCCTGGACCTGGTAGGAGCAGCAGCACCCAGCTACTTGTAATTAACCTTTATTGGGTGCATTGTCTCTGCTATTCCTTTGAAATGGGGCTGACAGGGCAGCCAAGGCCATGCCACTAGGATGCTGTAAGGCTCCTGTACTGTTTATAAATCCCTTTAGACATCATAAAGTTAGGAACTTCCCTGTGGGGTTCATCTCTTGTAATTATACATTTAATGTAAATATACAATGTAAATATACATTCCACACTGTTGTGGATGCACTTCTGTTGGTGAGACATTTTACCTAATCTCAGGGCTGCTTTCCATCTCATCACTCTCAACACACACACACACACACACACACACACACACACACACACACACACACACACCCTTCTCCATCCCAGCTTTTTGTGTCTATCTCGTGCCTTTCCTGGAAGGCAATATTTCAACTGCACAGAGGAGACATAAGATGGAGTCCTCACCAAGCCTTGAGCTCACAGAAAGACAGAAATAAAGGGAGAAAGGGAAGAAAAGAGGAAAGGAGGGAAGAAGAAAAGGGGGAAAGGGAAGAGAAGAAAGGAAGGAAAGAAGAAAATGAGTGGGAAAGGGAGGAGAAGAATAGAAAGAAAGGGAGAAAGGGGGGGAAAGGGTGATGAGTGGCAGGATGAAAGGGTGAAAAAAGAGGGAGAAGTAACGAATGGAATGAAGTAGAGAAATGAAGGAGGAAGCAAGGGGGAGAAGAAAGAGTGGGAGAAAAAAGAAGAAAATGGAGAAGAATAGGAAGAGAAAGGAAAGAACAAAGGAAGGACAAGGGAAGGAAGGCAGGGCTGCAGATCCCTGGCCTGAGCACAGTCAATCCCTGTGGGATGACCATAGTGTTTCATGCACACACTGTGGGCCTTATGGGATCTTCTGGCCCCAGGAGTCACAACATCACACCAGGCCTCCTCAGGCCCCAGGAGTCCCCACACCTGTTATCTGGGTAAGTGCGGGGGAGGGGAGCACAGAGCACAAGCTCTGTGAGCGGCAAAGCTTCTGTTTTATTATAGCTGCACCCTAGGTACCAGGAACCCCTCCATCTTCTCTCTGGGTATGTGTGGGGTGGGACACAAGCTCTGTGAGCTTCAAAGTCCCTGCTTCAGCACAGCTGCACCCCAGTGTCCATGCAAAAGATGCAGCTGTCACCTCAAAGGGGATTAGAGATAGTTTAGTCCAGGGCCAAATATGAGTGACCATGGCCCAGGAACACAGATTAAGGTTATCCAAATTTCCTTGTCTAAATGTGTTAACAGTTTCATGAAGTTTTTATAATCATATAAGTCAAGTCATAAACCAAGGCACTTTTCAAATACATTGGTTCACCATCAGGCAGGTTTTAGCAAAGCAGGGAAATCTCCACCATAGGCTTCACATGCTATCTGATGACATTCTTAAACCTTGGGTTGGTGGAAGCTGGTGGTCTGTCAGTACACACAGCTGCACCTCAGGTCCAAGAAGCTCCTGCATTTGCTCTCTGCGTATTTGGGGTGTGCACAAGTTCTATTAGCTGCAAAGTCCCTGCTCCCATACATTTGCAGCCCACTCATCTTCTGCCAGCCGCCCTCCCCTCCTGACTGATGGGCGCCTCTGGCCTCCCCCGTGTTGTAGGCAGGTGGAACTGCCCATGACGTCACAATGCTGCGCCTCAACCAGAGCGTCCTTAAGGCAGTTGTAAACTTTAAAAAGGCGGGAGCAGCGGAGTTCTTTCTCTTGAGCCTCTCTCCAGCAGCTCGGAGGGGCGGAGGGGCGGCAGTGGTCACATGTGGCGTGTCTGTGTGCCAGGGAAACCGCTCAGCAGATTTTAAACTGAAAGGCAGGACGGCGTGAGCAGTGCGGAGGAAGCAGCAGAGTTCATTTTTCGGAGCCTCCATCCTGCGGGATGGCGGAGGAGGCGGCCATGGCGAGTCTGGGGGCGAGTGAGAGCGATCGGCAGCAGGTAGGAGGATCGCGCTGGGCCGAGGGGTCACGAGGATCCCCGGAAGGCACTGCTGGAAAGCCAGACAAAGGGCTGACAGGGCCCACACCCAGCTCCAGCGCACCGCCCTGGAACATGAGTGCACATCCACACAAACACACACACACACACACACACACACACACACACACACACACACACACGCATGCATGCGCATACATGCCCCCTCCAAAAATAATCTGGGCGCGGTGCACTCCTGTAACCCCAGTGGGAGGCTGAGGTAGGAGCTTAAAGGTTTGAGGGCAGGTCTGGACTATATAGAGTCTGTCTCAAAATGGAAAAGCAAAAAGGAAAGGAGAGGAGGAGATAAAGAGAGGAAGGGAAATAAAGAGGAAACGCAGACAGGGAGGAAAAATGGGGGCAAAGTAAGGAGGGGAAAAAGGAGAAAGGGAGATGAATGGAATGAAGGAAAGAAGGGAAAGAAGGTAAAAAAAGGGGAAAGGGTGAATAATAGAGGAAAGGAATGAACATGGAAGGAAAAGGAGGAGAAGAAGAAAGGAAAGAAGGAAGAAAAAAGAGTAGAAAGCAGAGGAGAATAAAAGGAAGGAAGGAAAAAGGGTGAAATGAGAAGCATGGAAAGAAGGAAGGAGGGAGTGAGGGAGGGAAAAAAGGAAGAAGGGAAAGAGGAATGGAAAGAAGGAGCAGAGTGGGGGAGAAAGAAGGAAGGTGGAGAAAAGAGGGGAAATGGAAGACAAGAAAGGAGGAAGTAAGGAAGGAATAGCAAGGGAAGCAGGGCAGGCCTGAGTGCAGTCAATCGCTGTGGGTTGACCATAGTGTTGTCAGGCACACACACTGGGCCTGTGGAATCTTCTGGCCAGGCGTCTCCTTTCCCATGAGGCCTCCTCAGGCTCCAGGAGTCCTGCGTCTGCTCTATGGGTAGGTGGGAGGAAAGATCCCTGTGAGCTGCAAAGTTTCTACTTCAGTACAGCTGCATCCCACTCCCCTCTGCAAGCCACCCTCCTGTCAGGAATGGTGGATGGCTCTGCCCCCCTTCCCTGTGTCCAGGAAAGGTGGACCAGCCTGTGAAATCACAATGCTGCACCACTACCAGAGCACTGGGGAAATTGTAAACTTAAAGGCAGGGAGGTGCAAATGGTGAGGAGGAAGCAGCAGAGTTCATTTTCCTGATCCTCTTTCTGGTGAGATGGTGGTGGAGGAGGTGACCATGGTGATCTGCTTGAAAGTCAGATCTCTCCATATCAGGTAGGGGGTTCAGGCCAAGTAGAGGGGCCAGCTGAACTCCCTGGTGGCACTGTGAGGACCCCTGGTGATAGGCCTGGCCTCAGCCCGAACCCAGTTTCAGCATGCCACCCACAAGTGTCTTCACCTCTCCATGCCGATTTTCTAATCTCAGTGTGGTGTGCTTACAGACATTGCCTTCATTTTCCTGTGTGTATGGACAGAAAGTAAAAACCACCAGTGTTAGGTACTAAATACTAGAAGGAAAATCAGGAAGGAGAATTAAGTGAGGTCTTGGCTTTACTAGCCTCTGGCCTTAACCTAAAATTTTAAGAGCCTTTGGGATGTGAGAAATGAATATCCCATCCAGCACTACTGAATGTGATTAATTAAAGTGATAATGTCCTAAGTTTAATAAGCTCACTCTAATTTGGGGAAAGGTGTTTACCTAAGGTACCATGGTGATAGGCAGGTAGAGATTGTTAGAGAGTCACTAGACCTGTGAAGAAATGAGAGTTTGGGAGGGGCAGGCTGGTATCAGGAAAATCCTGACACTTCATGAATGGAAGTTTAGTTACTGAATGGAAAGGAAGCTCAGAGTATTCCAGGAACAGAGATGACTACCTGTTATTTGGATGAGATCTTCATATTGGTTGGTTAATGTGATACTTAGTGTGTATCTAGGAATTTAGAAGATGCCATTAAAGAGAGAAGTGATGTGATTCAAGTGTCTTTTGTGTGAATTAGCATGTGCATGCCACAGAGTACATGTCTCAAGAAAAGGCTTTTTTTGGGTGGGGGTTCGAGGTATGGACTCACCCTAGCCAGGCCGACCTGGATTTCACTCTGTATTCTCAGAGTAGCCTCGAACTCATGGCAATCCTCCTACCTCTGCCTCCCGAGTGCTGGGATCAAAAGCCTGCACCACCATGCCGGGCTCAAGAAAAGGCATCTTTGAAAGTTCCTTGTGGTAATATCCACAGAACATCCTTACACCTTATCAGGGACTGTCATTACCTTAGACCCTTTCTGCCCAGTCCTCAGCTTCTGCCACTGTGCAGAATCCTTCCCTTCTGCATGAAACAGGCTCTCACCTGTGATGGCCTCAGTTCTTCACAGTGGAGCTCCTTGAAAACGTTAAGCCTCTTCACCACTGCCTCCCTTTCTGCCTCCAATTCCCTTCACCTCCCATATATTGAGATTGGGACCCACATGCCATTTAGAGGAATGATGCATTGATTTTGCAAAGCAAGCAGAATTTTGGGGTGTTTTGTTTATCATTTCTTTTTGAGACAGGGTATCAACCAGCTCAGTTGGCCTCAACTTCACTATGAAGCCAAAGATTGCCTTGAACTTTATTTTCTAGATATTTATTTATTTATTTATTTATTTATTTATTTATTTATTTGAGAGAAAGAATGGGAGAGGGAGGAAGAGATAGATAGAGAAAGAATATGGGTGAATGGTGCACTAGTGCCTCTAGCCACTGCAAATGAAAACCAGGTACATGTTCCACCTTGTGATCTTGGCTTTATATGTGTCCTGGGGGATTGAACCTGGGTTATTTGGCTTTGCAGGCAAGCACATTAGCTGCTAAGCCATGTCTCCAACCCTGCTTTGAACTTTTGTTGCTCCTGTCATCACCTCCTTATTGCTGGGATTAGAGGCAGGTAACAGCACTTCCTGTTTATGTAATTACTGGGTATTGAACTCATGGCTCATGTGCCTTAGGCAAGCCCTCTATAGACCATAGCCTCAACCCTGTTTTATTCTTTTTCCGTTTTCCATTTAAGTGGTTTATCTCATCATGATGTAATTTTTGTAGGTCATATAGATCAAGAAAATCATATATTTATTTCAGATTTAGGCATGGCTTCTCCTTTGAGCTTGGGATGCCCTGTCTGTCTGATGTCTGGTGTCTGGTTTCCCTCCCTTTTGTTTTCTTTTTCACTGTCATCCCTGTAAGAAGGAGAGGGGGCAAGAAGCAGATTAATATGGGTGACTTGTCATGAGCATGGGGTTGTAAGAAGTGTTAAAGTACATCATTTTTACAGAATTGAATTCTTTTTTTTCTGTTCGTTTTTTTATTTTTTTTATTGACAACATCTATACTTACATACAAAAAAAACACATGATACTTCCCTCCCTTCACCCCATTCCAGTTTAGAACTCCAATGTCTATCATATCCCCTCCCTCTCTCCATTAATCTCTCTTTTAATTTGATGTCAAAAATTTTTTTCCATTTTGAGGGTCTTGCGAAGGTATTGCTAGGCACTGCAAGGTCATGGATATCAAGGCCAATTTCTGTCTGGGCAGTTGCATTATAAGAAGTCATACCATTCCTTTGGCTCTTCCATTCTATCCTCCCCCTCTTCCGCAATGGGCCCTGAGCCTTGGAGGGTGTGACAGAGGTATTTCAGTGCTGGGCATTCCTCCATCCCTTCTTCTCAGTACTATGTTGCCTTTTGTGTCATCCCAGTGGTCATCACCATCTGAAAAGAGAAGCTTCTCTAATGA
>JAEOAD010000425.1:0-89508 GCA_036365145.1 Orientallactaga sibirica | reverse complement strand
GTGTTTACCTAAGGCATCATGGTGATAGGCAGGTAGAGATTGTTAGAGTCACTAGACCTGTGAAGAAATGACAGTTTGGGAGGGGCAGGCTGGTTTCAGGAAAATCCTGACACTTCATGAATGGAAGACTAGGTTAGTTACTGAATGGAAAGGAAGCTCAGAGTATTCCAGGAACAGAGATGACTACCTGTTATTTGGATGAGATCTTCAGATTAGTTGGGTAATGTGATAATTAGTGTGTATATAGGAATTTAGAAGATTCCATTAAAGAGAGAAGTGATGTTATTCAAGTATCTTCTGTGTGAATTAGCATGTGCATGCCCCAGAGTACATGTGAGGTCTGAGGACAACTTCCACTTTGCTTGACACAGGGCTTCACTTGTTTTACTGGGTGTGCTGTCTGTCTGTTTTATCTGCTTCATGGGCACCATTCTCGCTGGCCTGCAAGCTTCTGCATTCTCCTGCCTCCACTTCTCATTGACTTGGAGTGGGTATGCTGTGTGCACGTGCCTTTATGTGGATGGTGGGGAATTGAACAGGAGCTGTAAAGTTTGCAAGGAAATACCTTTAACAATCTCCTTAGATCCTTCATTTGATATGTGGGTGTGAGATGTACTGACCTTCCTGAAATGCACATATCAAACCTCCCTGAACAAGGACGTTTTCTGTGATATAGGAAATAAGGTGTCCTGAATCACGCAGCCCAAATATGAGGCAACAGGCAGGGTGCCCTAGAACCTACATGAAGATCATATGTATGATGTGGCTTCCCAGCCACCTGGAGAGGAGAAAGGAGACAGTCGGTGGGTAGAGCTCCAAAGACAATCAAACCTATCACTCCATTTCTCACAGTGAGGACATCCTGAGAAGCTGGGCCCTGGGTTTATGCTCTTGAGATGGCACTCTGAGTTAGCAATAGGATCTGCAAAGACAAGACTAGGACATGGAGTGTGTAGAATTCAGACCACCAGGATAGAAGTAGGTGGGTGTGGGCTTCCTTATAGGGAGGAGAGGCACATGCCTTGTGCAGGATGAGTGACCATTTTCAACCCATCTTCCCCATTCTGGAAATTTGTGCTGGGTTGGTTCTCAGAACTGTGTCTGGTCATCATGGTGATTGGGAGGAAGTAGTAACCAGGTGAATAAGCAGGGATCCAATCTCACACTGCCTGGGAAGCAGGGGCAATGCTCAGGACTCTGATGCGTCTATCTCTTGTGGGCCTAATGCATGAGATATTGGCTTTGTGTATGAAGTCTGTGTTCCATCATTTCCCTTTCACCCCACTGACTGCTGACTTCACAATACTCTGACTTTTCTTCCCACAACTGTTTTATGTACCAGTCACTGTGTGTTTATGAAACCAGAATTCAGTCCTTGATACTTGTACTTTCAAAGGCAAGTGAGCAAAGACAGGAATTCAAACTTAAATCTGTGGTGTATTGAGAGAGCTGGAAATTTGGGATAAGAAAGGATTCTTAGAGATATCTTATATTTGATCTATAGCTAACAGTAAATATAGGAGGGGAAAGAAATGCAATCATTTCATTTTTCTGGGTCAGGTAATTAGTCATGACTCTGAGGTTTAAGGTGTTAATGGTTCTCTGTGTCTCCTTGTGGACCTATGGACTCTTCTCTCCATGTAGTGAGGGTTTCATATACACCAAAGCCAGTACAGTAGCTTTTTCATTCCTCTGAATCTCTGTTTAGATCAAAAGTTTATCTAAAACTTGTCTCTTTTCCCTTTATTATTATGATGTGAGAAAGTGGGTAGTCCAACCCACTCTGAGCCCTGATATTCTTCTCCACTCTCACCTGTGTTTTCTTGCCTGTTTCTTCACATTGAGGCTTGAACCTGTCTTTCTGTTGTTCACTTGGTGGCCACTTGCAGTTGTTCAGCTCCTTCCCTGACAGAATTAAACCAAATTCACAGCATGTCTCCAATTTCCACGTTGCCCCTGTGCTTCTCCCTGAACTGGTCTGGCAATATCAGAAAAATGGTACAGACTGTGTTGCTGGTGTTGATCTCAGGAGGAATGAGTTTGTTTTAACCATTCAATGATATTTTGTGATGTCAGGGGTCTTTTTTATTATTTAATTGAGGGTGGAGCATACAATGCTGCACCTGACCTTGTGGGTGGGTACAGGGATGTTACTGAACACCCTGCAGTTTGCATGTCATTTTCAAAAGTAAGTCTATCTGACTGAAACTATCAGTAGGGTGATGAGAATGTCAAGTGCAATGGTATGGACATGTGAAAGAACCTGAAACTCTCAGGGGAGAACTGGAGCTGATTGTGTTATTGTTGTTGTTGTTTTGTTTTTCGAGGTAGGGTTTCCCTCTGGTACAGGTTGACCTGGAATTCACTATGTAGTCTCAGGGAGCCCTCAAACTCATGGCAATCCCTCTACCTCTGCCTCCCAAGTGCTGAGATTAAAGGCGTGCGCCACCACACCTGGCTCTGGAGCTGATTTTTCATTTTCATTTTCTTTTTCTTTTTTTTTAATCTGTGTCATTGGGATGTCAAACCCCAGTTCTTACCTCAAGTGCATAATGAATACTTTATTCTGAGTCAAATCTGAGAGCTGATGGCCTGGGAACAGGTCTAGGTTTCATGAAATATGATGTTTCAACATGGTAAAAGTTTCAGAATTTTTTGGTTCATTTCTTAAGCCTGGTCTCACTCTAGCCTGGCTGACCTGGAACTCAATCTGTCAACCAAGATAGCCTTCAACTCATGGTGATCCTCCTACTTTAGCCTCTTTTGTACAGGGAGTGAAAATGTGGGCCACCCTACCTGACTCATGGAATACTTATGGTAATAGAACGAAAAAGTTATAAATCTAGGCATTTTAAGTACATTCATGGAAACATCAAGGAAGAGTTTTCAAAGCAGAGAAGTCTCTGCTAGAGGCCTCTGGTGTTTTGTGATGCCATCCTCAGCCTATGGGTTGGTGGAAACTAAGATGTTTGTTTGAACATTCCAATAAGAATTTTACCTGATAGTAATGGCAATGTTAGATCAAGTGGTGAGGTAGACTATAAGTACTATTTATGGGACTGAAGGTCACCCAACAAAATTAGGTTATAAGCCTGTAACAGGCAGCTTTCTACTACCACAGACTTTCTAAACATTCAATCAGCTATGTAGTATGGTTAACTCAGGCATTACTTCCCCCCTATGGGAACTTGTTCATGAATGCAGAGCCTCACACATCCCAGGTAAACAATGAATCCACCACTGATCCACACCTCCAGCCTGGATACACCATTTCAATGGATGATCTAACAAAATGTGTGGGAATGGTGAATGTGAACAAGGCTATAGAATAGCGTGTGCCAAATTAATAAGGGAGCTAAGATGATGTGTCATAATAACTCAGGTTGTGTGGGCACGGTTACAGTAAAGAGGAGAGGGAGACCATTGCATGAAATAGAGAATGCATGGGGAACAGATGGGGGATAGGTTGTGTGTGTGTGTGGTGTGTGTGTGTGTGTGTGTATTGCAAAGGATCAAACACAGGGCTTTGCACAAACCAGGCAAGTGACCTGTCAAGGCGACAACTGTTAACAACTGCCCTGTTACAGTTACCCTCAGAGGTGCCTCATGAGCACATACATGTTCAAACCTGCCATCCAGTGGAAAGTGCAGAGCTAGCAGATATGTTTCAGAGACTTCAACATGTAACTGTCTTTTGAGACCCTCGGTGTGGATAAGGTGATCTAGAGGGAATGCAGACAAAGAAGTGACTGCAGTGAACCTGGCTTGTTGGCACATACCTGTAAACCCAGTACATATGTTGAACATTTTATCTCATGCCTTCCCCTGCCAAGTACTGAGTTCACAGGTATGTGCCACCACTCCAGGTCACTTTGAGTCCAGCCTGGGTTATGGGAGACCCTATTTCAAAATCAAACAAAGAAAAACCACACAGAGAACAAGGAGTGTATGGAGGGC
This sequence comes from Orientallactaga sibirica, assembly GCA_036365145.1. Lineage (NCBI taxonomy): Eukaryota > Metazoa > Chordata > Mammalia > Rodentia > Dipodidae > Orientallactaga > Orientallactaga sibirica. The sequence goes on along the minus strand of JAEOAD010000425.1, from coordinate 85,551 downwards.
AAGGCCAGGGCAGCAGAGCCTGAGTAGGCTTCATAGAAACTGCACAGGCTCGTGAGTGCACATCCCTCTTACAGGCAGTTTTTCTCATCTCTTTTGGCCATTTGGACACTTCTCATTTTCTTTCATGAAACCATCCTCTTCAACTGTTTTTTTTCACTATTTTTTCCATTTTGATATTTTTCTTATAAATATTTTATTATTTATTTATTTGAGAGTGATATAGGGAGAAACAGAGAGAGAGAGAGCTATGGAGGGTGAGAATGGGCGACCAGGGCTTTCAGCTATGCAAACGAACTCCAGATGCATGCACCACCTTGTGCATCTAGCTTATGTGGGTCCTGGGGAATCGAATCTGGATCCTTTGGCTTTGTGGGCAAATGCCTTAACCACTAGGCTATCCCTCTAGCCTGCATTTTGGTATTTTAATACATATATAACATATTTTGATCTTATGCCTAGAAGTCCACTGTCTTACCAGTCTCCACCTCTCACTAACACATTTCTTCATTCCTATGACTCCTTACTTTTGTTCCTTTTTAAAAATATGTTTATTATTATTATTAACAACATGTTTTGTATAGATAAATCATGTGTTGGTATCCTTTTTTCCCTCATCCCTGCTCCCACTCCATTGGGGATGCTCCTCAGTGGGGTTGCAGGTATTCCTCATTCTGTTTTTTTTTTTTTAACTTAATTGAGTTAAGTTAGGGTTTCATGCATGATCATGGTGATTTAACAGGATGGGAAACTTACCAGTAGGTACACAACTGATGAACATGACTCCCCTTTCCCAGCAATCATTAGGTGCAATTAGCTTCTCTAGAGTTGTGGAGTCACATGTATCCTTCCCCCATGAAGGTGATGTATTAATAGGCTTAATCTTTGTAGGAAATTCAAGCTGCCATGAAATCATGGCTGTAATGACTATGTGTACCCCAAAGCAGCGTTTCAGAATGTTCCTCCCCACCACAAAGGAATCTCTGAAAGACTCAGGAATTTAGAGAAACCATGTTCCAGAAGTGGACAAAACCTGAAAGTCTCAGAAAGTTCCTAAAATTCAAAAGCTTCACAAGCTCCCTCCACAAGGTTAAATAACAGCCCCCTTCACATTTTACAAGCATCTCCGGGGATACAGCTTTCATGAGTTGTCACCCATGGGAGGTAAAACTTTTACCAATGCAGGTACTTTCCAGTCATGCATGTGTCTATAAATATCCCCTCATCCATATTCCTCTAAATAACCCCAATATACTCACTGGCTCTCTGGGCTGGACTTGAATTGCATTATTTCATTGGTCTGTCATTGGTACCTTATTTGGGGTGAATAAATATTTGCTCACATCTCTGCAGAAGTTGAGGCAATGATATTTAGGCTGTGCTGTGGAGATGTGTATATTTTTACAGGGCATTTCCCAGGACTAAGGAGAGGAGGAGACTATTCCCTTGTCTTTCTTGCCTGCAGCGCTTGGTGCACACCTTTGGTCTCCCTCACAGCTGAGCCCAGTGTACATGGAGTAATAATGTCAGAACACTTCATGTTCTGTGTACGCACCAAGCCTTGTGCTGCTGGCCTCCATGCACTCTCTCTCCAGAAGGCAAAGCAGTTTTACTCTTATTTGGAGCTAAATTGGAGTAACTGTCAGTGCTTATCCTCTGTTCCTGGCTATCAAACCCAGGGTCTAGTGTGTGCTAAGCAAGTTCTTTTGCACTGAGCTATACCGTTGGATCTTATTATTTTTACTTAGAGGTGAGGTCGCATTATGTATCACTGGCTGGCCTCCAACTCAGGATGCTCCTGCCTCATCCTTCTCTATGGGAATTAGAGGTGTGCACAGTGATGTTCATCTTCCTCTGACATATACTCTTTTTTAAATTTATTTACAAGAAGAGAGAAAGGGAATGGGCATGCCAGGGCCTGTAGCCACTGCAAATGAACTCCAGATGCATGTGCTCTTTTGTGTACCTGGCTTTATATGGGTACAGGTGAATTGAACCTGAGTTGTTAGGCTTTGCAGGCAAATGCCTTTAACAGTGAAAAATCTCTCCAACCTCAATGCATATATTTAAAGAAACACATTTTCTTTATTTATTTGTGAGGGGGGAGAATGGGCACACCAGGGTCTGTAGCTACAGCAAATGAATGGCTCCAGATGCATGCACCTCTAGGGTGTTTGATTCAGGTGTCCCTCCTAAACTTAGGTGTTCAGACTGCTTGGTTCCCAGCTGATGGAGATTTGGAAATTAAAGCCCCCTGGAGGCAGTGTATTGTTGGGGGCAGGCTTATGGGTATTATAGCCAGTTTCCCCTTGCTGGTGTTTGTCACTCTTTGTTGCTGTTGTCCATCTGATGTTGGTCAGTAGGTGTTGTCCATGTTTGCTCATGCTGTCATTTTTCCTCTGCCATCGTGGAACTTCCCTTTGAGTTTGTAAGCCAAAATAAAGTCTTTTTTTCCCTACAAGCTGCTCTTGGTCAGGTGCTTTCTGTCAGCAATGTGAACCTGACAAAAACAGCCACCTTGTGTATCAGGCTTATGTGCGTATTGGGGAAATGAGCCTGGGTCCTTAGGCTTCACAGGAAAGCACCTTAATTTGGAAGCCATCTCTCCAGCCCCATTATACATATTCTTGTACATGATGGTGGCTAGCCATTGAATGTGATGTTTAGGATAGTTAATATGTACTTTAGTTTATGTCAGTATGTTAAAAAAAACACATAATATCAAACTTATCCTTCTGGGGCTTGAAATATGTAAGTATCACAACCATCTATCTCCTGAGCTTTATTCAGCTTCCCAAAAAGGAACTGTACAAATGTACAATTTCTCCACATCCTTGTCAACAATTTATTTATTTACTTAGTTATATTTGTTTTTCAAAGTATAGTCTTGGTCTAGACCAGGCTGTACTAAAATTCACTATGTAGTCTCAGGCCAGCCTTGAACTCACAATGATTTCCTATTTTAGCCTCCCAATTCCTGGAATGAGAGCCATGTGCCAACACACATGACCATTTTTCTATTTTTTCTTTTGTCTTTTTTTCTAATAATGGGTTCAGTTTTTTATAATTAATTCATATTTATAATTTATTTGAGGGAGAGAGAGAGATTATGGGCATGCCAGGGTCCCCAGCCACTGCAAGTGAACTCCAGATACATGTGCCACCTTGTGTATCTGGCTTCCATGGGTTCTGTGGAATTGAACCTGGGTCCTTTGACTTTGTAGGCAAGTGCCTTAACTGCTAAGCTATTGCTCCACCCCTGGTTTCAGTGTTTACTAAAAAAATGGACACAACTACTGCTGAAGAATGTATTTGAAGTTCCAATATGTGTACAATAATTTGTATTTACCACCACAGTAGCAGGTATCACACATACATATCATTCGTAGGAGCCATGAGAGGCAGCCTGCAGAGTGCAGTGTTGGTACAGGACTATTCACAGGCCTGCCAGAGAGGGTGGAGGATTAAGGGGAAGAACCCAAGTAAGAGAAGAGTGCCAGAGCATGTATGATTTTACAGTATAATCTGTATATAATCATCCTTGCTTTAACAGGTAAGGAAGGTTTGGGATGTGGCTCAGTTGGTAGAGTGCTTGACTAGCATGCACAAAACCCATGTGATGGTGCTACCCACAGTTAGGTGGGTTCTCTTGTGTGGTATTCTGCTCTTCCCTGCTGCAGTTCTCACTCCTTTTTATTGGCCAGAGAAGAAAACAGTGTCCCACTCCATCATTCTCTCCCACATTCTCATTTTGAACTGTATTCTCTTGACAGATAGGTGCTTTTCCATGAGCCCAGGGGGAATCTCTGATCTGTGCTTCCCTTTATAGGCCTGGGGTTACAGGCTTTCATGGATTTCCTAGCTGTTTATGTGGGATCTGGAGATTCAAACGTGAACTGTTTAGGCCCTCCTGTATGCTCATGTTTGCAGAGAAAGTGCACATAATCTCTAAGCTACATATTCATTCCTCATACTTAAACTGTATATAAATCCTGGGGTGGGGCTTTGTGAGCCCTGTCCTCTAGTTACAGTAACTGAATCCATGAAGAGGTGGAGAGCTGTGTGAACCTTCCTCTCCTCCATGGTGGAAAGTTACAGGCCACAGTCATTGATAGTTCAAAGGACAGTGGTTCTTCCTTGTATGGAGGACAGCTGTCCACACTAAGGTTTTCTCCAAGCTTCACTCCTCTCTCAGGCCCTTTATCATACTTTTTTTCTCATCTCCTGCTTTAAACTGTCACCTTGAATTACCATCAATTCACAACCAATTCTAAAAATTTATTTTGAATGATTTCCACCATTTTCCCCCCTCTGGTCTCAGGAAAAAGTATCTTTGAAAGTTCCTTCTGGTAATTTCAAGAGAACATCCTTACACCTTCTCAGGTACTGTCATTACCTTAGACCCTTTCTGCCCAGTCCTCAGCTTCTGCCACTGCACAGAATCCTTCCCTTCTGCATGAAACAGGCTCTCACCTGTGATGGCCACAGTTCTTCACAGTGGAGCTCCTTGAAAGAGTTAGGCCTCTTCACCGCTGCCTCCCTTCCTGCCTCCAATTCCCTTCACCTCCCACACATTGAGGTTGAGACCCATGTAACATTAAAGGAATGATGCACTTGCTTTTGCAAAGCAAGCAGAATTTTGGGATGTTTTGTTTATCATTTCATTTTGAGACAGAGTATCAAGTAGCTCAGTCTGCCTCAACCTCACTATGTAGCCAAAGATTGCCTTGAACTTTATTTTGTAAATATTTATTTATTTGGGAGAAAGAATGAGGTAGGGAGGGAGAGAGAGAGAGACAAAGACAATGGGTGAATGGTGCTCTAGTGTCTCTAACCACCGCAAATGAACACCATCTACATGTGCCACCTTGTGCACTTGGCTTTATGTGGGTCCTGGGGGATTGAACCTGGGTTATTTCACTTTGCAGGCAAGCACATTAACTGCTAAGCCATATCTCCAACCCTGCCTTGAACTTTTGTTGCTCCTGTCATCACCTCCTTATTGCTGGGATTAGAGGCAGGTGACAGAACTTCCTGTTTATGTAATTCCTGGGTATTGAACTCATGGCTCATGCATGTTAGGCAAGCCCTCTGTGGAATGACCACAGCCTCAGCCCTGTTTGTTTCTTTTTCCTTTTTCCATTTAAGTGGTTAATCTCATCCAGATTTAAATTTGGTAGGTCATATAGATCAAGGAAATCATACATTTATTTCATATTTAGACACGGTTTCTCCTTTGAGTTTGGGATGCCCTAGCTGTCTGATGTCTGGTGTCTGGTTTCCCTCCCTTTTGTTTTCCTTTTCACTGTCATCCCTGTAAGAAGGACAGGGGGAAAGAAGCAGATTATTATGGGTGACTTGTCATGAGCATGGGGTTGTAAGGAGTATTAAAGTACATCATTTTTATAACATTTACTTCTTTTTTTTTCCTTTATCATATGTCAACATTTTATATGCCAAAAGTAATTACAATGATTCTGATCCTATATCAAATTTGAATAATAATTATAAAATTATTATTACTTTTTTGCATTTTTTTGTTTTTTTTTATATTATTGTTTTTTATTGACTTTTATACTCACATACAAAGAAAAAAACCCACGTGATATTTCCCTTCCCTCCCCCCATTCCCCTTTAGGACCCAAGTCTCCATCATATCCCCTCCCTCTCTCCATTAGTCTCTCTTTTAATTTGATGTCATCATCTTTTTCTTCTATTTTGAGGGTTTTGAAAAGGTATTGCTAGGCACTGCAAGGTCATGGATATCGAGGCCAGTTTCTGTCTGGACAGTTGCATTGTAAGAGGTTATACCTTTCCTTTGGCTCTTCCATTCTATCTGCCCCCTCTTCCGCAATGGTCCCTGAGCCTAGTAGAGTGTGACCGAGGTGTTTCAGTGCTGGGCACTCCTCCATCCCTTCTTCTCAGCACTATGTTGCCTTTTGGGTCATCCCAGTGGTCATCACCATCTGAAAAGAGAAGCTTCTCTAAACAGAAATGAGAGTAGCGTTAATATGTGAATATGAACATTAAGTGTAGTGCTTTCAGGGCAGCTTGGTGGGAATAATATATACATTTAGTCAGATGAGAGCAGGCTTATACCCCTAAGGCTCATGACCTCACCTACCAAAGACTTTTACTTAGGTTTTCCAGTACCAGGTATGTATTCACTCCCGTAGAGACGGCCTTCAGTCCAATTATGGAGCAGTTGGTTACCCCAAGAATAGACATGCCACTATTGCACCCGTTCAGTCATTGGGCCTGTCTGGCCAAGCTTGAATATTCAGCGTCCACTGTTTTCACTGTAGATGACTTCTGTCTCCCATACGCTGCATGCAATGCAGCTTTTTCCAGCTTTCAGTTGGCTGGTCTACAGGGAGAAGATTTTCTGCTCCACAAACATTGACTTCTTGTTTGATGAGTCGGAGTACACAATTGGGCAGACAGGGAGCTATGATTATGATGAGAAGAATACTTACCTAAGAACCCAGTAAAGAGAAAAACCCTTTTCCTAAACCTGACCAAAAGTTGCTCTCATGGATTTTGTTAACCTCTTCTTTTATTTTGTCTATCTGTTGTTGAACAATATTGGAATTGTCTATAATATTGAAGCAGCACATTGCAGGGAATTGATGATAGCTAACATGATGCTAAAATAATTTAAAAAATCAATAATGGATCTATTTTGTAATATTGAGGTTCAAAGTTCTTTCCTTTCTTGGTTAATGTCTGACAGAACTCATGTGGTAAGATCAGCAGCTTTGCTAAAGATGCAGGCCAACTTAGACACTTCCCTTTGTATCCCTATCACAAGGCCTGGAATGAGCAGGATAAATGCTGTTGTGACTGTTACCTGCTTGTGACCTAGGAGGAACAAATTATTACCATACTTGAAGAGCAGACTCCAAGTATTCCAGTGAGGAGGGGTTAAGGATGGCAGTAAGGGGAAGATCTGTCTGATGGAGCAGATTCCAGAGAAGTTAGCAGGCAGGGCTTGAAAGGCCATTTTATTGCAGAGGAAGACTCATCCCATGGGCATCCATTTGCCAGTGGTCAGGGAGATGTTTTGTTCAATAGAACAATTAGGAAGTGTTTGAGATGGTTTAAGAGGTGGTCAAGGGGGGATACAGTTGATACATAGGCAATGTTGTTGGACAACTAGGGTGGCTGGGAGTGATGAATCTGTACGCAGCACAGGATGGCCTTGTTTGGTAATTCTATATCCAATGACATTAACATATTCATTATACTTAACAGATAGACCCATGAGATTATTAGCTAATAGTTGGTGGTCTGCAAAAAGAATATTTGTTCATAGTATCAACAGCCAATTGAACCCAGATGTTTTGAGTATTTAATGACTCCAGAGAGCTGGTAGATATGCTTATGTTTAACGTAGCCTTTGAATAGACAGTACCTGTAGAGGCTCTTTTAAAAAATATTTTATTTTATTTTACTTATTTACTTGAGAGAGAGACAGGCAGATAGAGAGAGAACATGAGTGTTCCAGGTCCTCCAGCCACTGCAAACACACTCCAGATGCATGTGCCACCTTGTGCATCTGGCTTATGTCGGTTCTGGGGAATCAAATCCAGGTCATTTGGCTTAGTATGAAAGTGCCTTAACCACTAAGCCATTTCTCCAGTCCAGCAGGTGGATAGGGAGGCACTCCTTATTTAAGTTTGGTACAATGGTATTGTCCTGAATCTAGAGGGTGGGCTGTAGTCTGAAAGATAGGAAAATTTAGGCGCTGGTTAAATGGCTTAGCAGTTAAGGTGTTTGTCTGCAAAGCCTAAGAATCCAGGTTCAATTACCCAGGACCCATGTAAGCACAAGGGGTGCATGCATCTGGAGTTCGTTTGCAGTGGCTGGAGGCCCTGGTGTACCCATTTGCTCTTTTTCTCTGCCTCTTCCTCTTTCTGTCTCTCAAATAAATAAATAAAACATTTTTAAAAAATTATATTATCTCTTTTAGACTGATCTTTGAGACTTTTCCATGGTCCCTGTGTGATCCCCTCATGGCATATTTCTTGATTATCTTTATATCATCTAATAGGCCCAAATATAATGTCAGGGTATTAAAAAGTACCGTTTAGTATTAGGGGAGAGCCTATGGTGTCAGGTCTTATTTGGGCCACAGTGGAGACACATGTGTCTGGTGTAGCAAAACATGAGTGACAATAAGTATTATTAGGGATATAGTAATGGCAAAAGGGGCTGTAAGCCTGTTATGTTTCATTGTTAGGAGTTAAAGAATGGATAACACCTAGGAAAATTACTGTAAGGAAGTGTACCCAGAGTAGGAGTGTTAAGAGTGCTTTTTGGTGTTAAGAACAATGTGTATAAATTAACAATTATTATTTCTGTCAACAAGAGAATAGTACTGTGAGAAGGAAGGGTGGTAGGGCATCCCCTAGGCTCCTAGATGAAGAGGAGGAAGTGTAGGGTAATGGTGAGGAACTGTATCTGTTCTGGTGTGAAGGGAATGAAAGTTCCTTGTAACCAGAGTTCTTCTATGGCATCCACAAGCTCATCAAATGTGGAGATCGGCTGGGGCATCAACCATAGGCCCTCCTGTATATGAGTCAGGAACAGATAAAATTGTTGGATATTGAGTGCCATCTGCTTGTCTGTCTTGATGTGGTCCTGTTCAGGTGTAGGGGAAGTTTAGTAATCTTTAAAGAGGTGGAGGTAGTGATTGTCACCCAGAAACAGGGAGGAGGGGAGGAGGGGACGATGGGGCTTTTTTCAAGTGGGAGAGATGGACCCAGGATGGGAAGCCCTGGAGTTTGGCTATAGTGACATTGTGGGGCCCCTGCCATTTTGGACACAGAGATTGCTGGGTGGGAACTGAGATATTAACCATGTCTCCTCTCCTAGCTCAGAGTTAGGAAGAGGAGCCTCTGGATAGAGGGAGGAGAGGGTGGTGTTTGTTTGTCTCCATGGTTCTTTCTGAGCAATGGGAGGAGAGTAGTGTATATTGAAGGAAGGAGTAGTGGAGTCTCATGAGACAGTCCAGGGGGGAATTATAGGCCTCCCATACATGAGTTCAAAGGGGCTGATCATGGAAGGCTTTTTAGGTAGGGCTCTAAGTTTAAGTAACTCTAGAAGGAAGTTTAATCCAATCCCATTTTAGTTCCAAGGTGACCTTTGTGAGAGTTTCTGTGATGGCATGGTTAGTTCTCACAACCTTGCTGGAGGATTGGGGATGGTAGGGAATGTGAAACTTCCAGGTGATCTGTAGGGACCTGGAAATGTTTGGGGAGTTACAGGAGATGAATTCTGGGCCATTGCCTGATTGCATTGAGGATGACAAGCCAAATTGAGAGGATATTTCTCTAGTCAATATCTCAGTTACTATGTTAGTTCTCTTGTCTGTGGTGAGGAAGGCTTCTACACATGCAGAAAAGGTATCCACACTAAGAGATATTTGTATCATTTAACAGGAGGCATATGGGAGAAGTCTGCTTGCCAATCCATGGCTGGTAGAAGGTGCCACATCTGGTGGGTAGGGATTTGAGGGGGTTGGATGTTGGCATTAGGGTTTGCTCTATGGCAGATATCACATGAGTTTGCAAGAGCTTTGAAGAATTGTCTGTCCTAGGGTTGAAAGGAGGTGTGGTTTTGAAGGAAACAAAATAGAGCTTGGTTAGAGGGATGAAATGAAGAGTGCAGATATGAAAGAATCTCTTTAGTGAGGGGGACTTGATATGCTAAGAAAGGTCGGGGGTGGAATAGAGGTCTGGGTGTGTCAGGGCAATTTCACAGTCCAATTTATGATTGTGATTGTTTGAGAGGAAGATGTACTCTTTGTCTTTCTGATGGCCTTGGCATTGGATGAATGACTCCTTAAAGGGGAGAAAAGTGACATCCAGAATGTCTTGGATTAGAGAGGTATTAATAATTGGGGTCCCATTTTGGTGAGCATGTTTCCCTCCAAATTAGAATATTTGAGTGGATGATTTTATAAGCATCTTTTGAATCTGTATAAATGTTAATGGAAAGATCCTTAGCCAGAGTTATGATTCAAGTAAGGGCTGTTAGTTCAGCCTGCTGGGAGGTAGTTCTTGGGGTCAAGTGTTTTGCTTCAATAAGGGTGCAGGTTTTAGGGGAGTTGGGGTGGCCCTGGATGATGGCATATCCTGATGCACAGGTTGGGGGTTGAACTAAGTAAGTTACAGTCTGCTGACAGATCTGAACTTTGTCTTGTGAGACCCAGTAGCCCTGAGCAGCTAAGGCACTGAAGAATTTTAGCAGTGTGTGCAACACAGATTTCATGGTGGGACTACATAGGAGAAGGTCATCTACGTAGTGTAAGAGATGACTGGGATGGAGGCTTAGGGACGAGAGATCTCATTGGAGGGCCTGACCAAAGTAGTGGGGACTGTCCCTAAAACCTTGTGACAGGACTTTCCAGGTGAGTTGCTGAGTTAAAATGGTTTCTGGGTCCTCCTAAATAAATGCAAAAGCAGGATGTGAGCCTGGGTGTAGGGGGATGGTAAAAAAGTCATCTGTAAGATCTAGGACAGTAACGTTGGTTGCAGTAAGTGAGACAGAGGAAAGGAGAGTGTAAGGGTTAGGGATGACTGGGTATGTGGGCAGAGTTGTCTCATTTATTTTTCTGAGGTCCTGGACTAACCAAAAAGTTCCATTAGGGTTTTAACCCCATTGATCGGGTTTTGTGAGGAGAGTTGGCAGGTGTTAAAAGCTGGGCCTTTAGGGGGCAGACAATTAAGGGCTGAAGTCCCATGCAGCTAGCAGGGGGTATAAGGTATTGGTCTCAGGATACATAGGAATGAGGATTTTTAAAATCAACATAGACAGGATCATGGTGTTGAGCAATTGAAAGCTGTTCAATGTCCCAAACTGAGGGGTTAATGGCAGCAGGGAGAAAGGGGAGGGTTTGGATTCCAGAGATGCTTCCATGCAGGTTCAACTGAAGATTTAAAACATGGTTATTATATCGAATGTGGGAATGTGGACCGAGACTTTGAATTTTGACATGACACCCCTGCCAAGGAGAGGCATAGGGTATTCAGGGATGACTAAGAAAGAATGAGTAATCTCAAGGCTCCAAATTGGCAGGATAAAGGAGGGGTAGTTCTGGAATTGGAAGGGACACCTGAGGCCTCTATGGCCATCATGTTAGACCTTTGCAGGAAGAGAGAAGCAATAGGGATGTCCCAGTGTCCAGGACAAAAGAGACTTTGTGCCCAGCCACCATCCCAATCACCCTGCGTTCAATGGATGAGTTGCAATTCCCAACTGGGGTGGGTGAATCTAGGCCCCTTCATTACACCACTGTAGTGTAGGAGTTGGGTTAGGTACTGGGTACCCTCATGGGGTGCCAGGGTGTCCTTGATGGCAGTCCCATTTCCACAGACTTCACTGTCAACAAATAGAGCAAGCTTTTCTGGTGTTCTGGGTTTAAGGGCAGGCCCTGGCCCAATATCCTGGATGGTTACACCTGACACAGGTCCCAGATATCTTTCTTCCATTGTGGGTTTTATTAGAGTGTGATAGGCTTGAAAGCAGGTGGCTATTGAGGACAGAGACTAAGAGCTGGTATTTTGTTCATCTCTCTTTCTCCTTCTCTCACTTGGCCTCATCATCCCTGTTGTTTAGTCTTCAACTATTTGTGTTGTTGTTGGGGTCCACTTGCTATTGATTTCAAGCATTAGTTTTCTGAAATCTGATATAAGATGTAAGAAATCATCTCATTTTTTGTGTTTTTTTGTGAAGGCTTGCTCTGGGTTCTATAATCTGATTATTTTTGAAAAGGTTCTATGTGTAGCTGAGAACAATGTGCATTCCCTTTTTATTGGACACAATGTTGTGTACATATTTGTTCAGTCCAGTTGATATGTGGTTTAATTTCTCTTATGATTCCTTGTTGATTTGTGATTTGAAAGAGCTACACCAGGTTGTGAATGGCTCATGCTTGCTTTGTATGATGATATCCATTCACTCTGTTTTTGTACAGTATTGCTTGATAAGTGTGTTTTTTTGAGACAACAGGTTGTTGGGTCTTGTTTCTGAGTCACATCAGCTATATTGCTTCATTTATTTGGCCAATTTAAAGTTATTAAGAAGATGTTGCCACTTATGATTTTGCTAGTTGATAGTCTGGTTGTTTGGCTAATTGTTCAATTTGCATTAGCAGTTTGTTTCAGTGGCAAAGCCATTCTAGTCCTTTTTAACTATATCATTCTACTCACTAAGAAGCAGCATCTGTTTTTTAAAATTTTTTATTATTTTATTTATTTTTGGAGAGAGAGACAGAGAGAGAGGGAGAGGGAGACAGATAGAGATGGGCATGCCAGCAGTCTCTCAGCTGCTGTGAATGAAATCCAGATGTGTGCACCCCCTTGTGGTCAAGTGTGGCATTGCGCCCTTGCATCACTTTGCATCTGGCTAAATGTGGGACCTGGAGATTGGAACCACAGTTCTTAGGCTTAGGAGGCAGGCGCCTTAACCACTAAGCCATCTCTCCAGCCCAGGATCTGTTTTTAAGTGAAGTCTGCCATACATTCATGTTCACAATGTTAATCACCTGATGTTCTTCATTAACTATTAAAAGCATAATGTATATCTTCACTTTGATCTTAACAAGAAATTTAAATTAGCATTTGTCACATTCAGCTCCACTCTGCTGCGATAAACCTCCAAACCAGATACAGTTTATGAGAAGAACAGGATTTATTGAAGCTTACAGTTCCAAGAGAAGTTCCATCATGGCAGAAGAAGCTGGTCCCCTTTCATAGGTGCATGCAGAGAGAAATACCACCAGGAGCACTACAGGCAAAGCAATCCAGGAACCTGAGGGCTCAAGCACTCTGCATATCTTTACACTATATTTCAGACCCATTTGCCAACATACCTTCAGGCTGGACCCTAGGATATGCCCACAGTGACACCTCTTTCAGCCAGGTATCTTTAAATCCAAGAAGCTTTAATGAAAATTAATCTACTGGGGGAGATCCATTCAAACTGCTATAACATCTTTGGAGGTTTAGGAGATGGCTCAGCAGTTAAAAGTGCTCGCTTGCCACACCTGCCAACCTCAGCTCCCTCCTGTAGATGTAAAGCATGAACCACATGGCAAATGCATTTCATATTCACTTGCAGTAGCAAGAGTCCCTGGTTTCCCATCTATCTATACAGGTGCATATGCATGCAGGTGATTCATTAATTTATAAACTTTTTAAGTTAGCATCTTTTCACAGATTTTTAAAGTTAGTTAATTTACATAATTACTTTATTATTATTTATAAGGATTTTTTTCTGAGTGTGGAACATATATGGTTTATGTACATGTCTGGGTAGCTGTGTATTCCCTATGCACACGTAGTTGGCGGTCAGAGAAAGTCCACGTCTATTGATTTTGTGCTCCTGATGATCTTTCATTAAACCCGGAGCTTATGAGGTTTTAGTTAGACTGACTGATCAGTGAGCACCAGTGGTCCTTCTGTCTCTGACCCCCTCACTACTATGGCAACAAGTATATGTGACATTGCCTCATTATTTAAATTTAAGTTTTCATGCTTGTGCAGAATGAGTTTTTCATGAGGAACCATATACCTCATCAGCTTACGTTAGTCTTAATTATGTCTTAGAGAGGTCTAACCAGTTGAAACAAAATAGGACATTTATATATCAAAGATTCAACAATGAATTTATACATCATTGAGATGAGCTATTGTAAAGTTTCATTAAAATAATATATCAAAACGTGAGCCTTGTAATAGAGACTTAGGTAAATGTGTCTTCCTATGTAAGAGGTAGCCTGTAGAGAACAGGTGCCCTTACAAATGGAAATTCCTTTTTCCATGAGTTTTGAAATAGTCAACTAAAATTGTTACTCACATTTTGGAAAGCTACCTACACACATCCTTTTAACATAACTCATTTTAAATTGGATGCAGCTCTCTAGTGATTTGAGTAGAAAAATAACATCTCTTGACATTCTGAAGTCTTCTTTTCATGTATTAAGAGATAACAGTCAGCAGGTCTCCCAAATATCGGGTAATTTAAAATGCTGAGTGTGACTGGACCATCAAAGAAGTGTGCTGGAGAGAGGTTAAAGGCACTTGCTTGCAAAGCCTGATGGCCTGGGTTAATTTCCCCATTAACCAAGTATATCCAGCTTTCCAAAGTAGTGAATGTGATTGGATTTTGTATGAAGTGCCAAGAGGCCCTTCGCATGCTTATACCCTCAGCCTCAAATAAATGAAGAAAATTTTAAAAGCTTTTTTATTATATGACACAAAAATACTTCTGTAGTCAGAGTGTCTCAGAATCTGTTGCTACACAGATGCCAAGTACACATATTTGTCTGCCCACTTCCATCATCATAAAAGCACAAAAAAGAGCTTTGTATCTGAAAACCAGCTACTCAGAGTAAAAGGAGGGAAATAAAAAGGATGAGATTTTAGCAGGGAATTGTGGCACCTGCCTCAAATTTTAGCACTTTAGAGGCTGAAGCAGCAAGATTGTTATGAATTTATGATGCAGAATGAGTTTCCTTTCAGCCTGGACTCCAGTGAGACCCTGCCTCATAAAAAGCCAAAAAGAAACTGAGAAAATTTCTTTGATGAAACACATAAAGACATAATAGGATGGTGTACATAATTGGGCCTGTCTGTTACACAAAGCAGATTCTGGTGCAAGAAACCTTACTGAATGTTCTTTGCAAGGGCACATGCCTGTTTTTTTTTTGTATGAATCCCCAGTCTTATAGAATTTCTTTTTATTTGAGAGAGAAAGAGGCAGAGAGTGAGAGAGAGAGAAGGGTGGAGAGAGTGGGCATGCCAGAACCTCTAGCCGTTGTAAATGAACTCCAGATGCATGCGCCCCCTTTTGCATCTGGCTTTTGCGGGTCCTGGATAATCAAACCTGGGTCCTTTTGATTTTCAGGCAAATGCCTTAACCGCTAAGCCATTTTTCCATCCCCATGAATGCTTTTTTTTTTTTTTTTTTTTTTTTTTTTTTTTTTTGCGAGGTAGGGTCTCACTCTGGTCCAGGCTGACCTGGAATTCACTATGTAGTCTCAGGGTGGCCTTGAACTCTCGGCGATCCTCCTACCTCTGCCTCCCGAGTGCTGGGATTAAAGGCGTGTGCCACCACGCCCGGCCCCCCATGAATGCTTTTTGAACCTCCCACAAGACCTCAGAGACTAGTACTTAATACTTTAAAAAAATATTTTTAGTTATTTATTTGTATGAGAGAAAGAGGTAGGGATAGAGGAGGATAATGGGCACACCAGGGCATCCAGCCACTGCAAATGAACTCCAGATGCATGTGCCCCCATGTGCAGCTGGCTTACATGGGGCCTGGAGAGTCAAACCAGGATCCTTTGGCTTTGCAGGTAAGTGCCTTAACCACTAAGCCATCTCTCCAGCCCTAGTACGTAATACTTTCTGTTCCATATCTAAATAAGAGTTTGACTTTTATATTTCTAGCATTCAAATGGTAATATATTTTCTTATATGAATATAGAATGTATTATTACATCATATTATTTGTTTCATGTAGAAGTGTATGTAACAGAACTAACCTATCAAAGGTGACCTGCATTTTCTTTTGGAGGTCTTGCCCTTTTGCAGATCTGAGACAGAAAACATTTTCAGTTCTTGCAAATTGTAACTTTCTGGTCATCAGGAAAATTATTTCTAATCTCTCAAAATTCCTTTGTGGCTTTTTTTTTTTTTGGTTGGTCAGGCAAACTGATTAGCCTCTGTTTTAACTTGCAGACTTCTTTTAATCTCGTGGACCTGTGTGATCAGCATGAATACTGATAATTCTCCAGTCTTCTAAACCTAAGGACCAAGATGTAATCTCAAGTTTATGGCTGAGAACTCTCTGCTTTCCTCATCTTTGCAGTTCTTTTTTCTTCTTATCCAGCTTTCATTACTTGACTGAGGCCCATTGTGATTGTTCCATTCAGGGAAACTTTCAGTCAAAACCTTGTCTCCTTACAAGCTCTGCTGTACATTCCCTTTGCAGAGCAGTTCTTTGCCTACACAGACTCTATTTTGTGATGTGCATGCGTATTTTCTTGAGATGAAATCTCTCAGTGAAACTGAAGATAATTTTTTTCTAGTCACATTGTTAGACCACAATGTTGTAGCGATTATCTTGTTTCCAAACACTCAGCACTGGGGTCACAGGAATGCATAACCATGGTTGGCTTTTATGCGGGTGCTCAGTGTTTAACTCAAGTCCTCATGTTTGTATATAGAGCACTCTTACCTCTTGAGTCCTTTCCCAGTACCTACCCTGTTTGCCCTTCTTCAGTATCTCTCCTGTTCCATCCATCAGGAAAAGCTGAAGAATCTTCAAGGAGAAAGTCCCATTTTGGTATCAACAATTTTTAATAAACTCTATTTTGGTGAGCCAAAGACAAAACAAGAATGACACTGACATAGTATAGAAGAGAATGATTTACTTGAGGCAAAGAGAATGAGTATAAGAGTTACTTCCAATATGTCCTTTTGAACAATGGAAACATAGGGCGTTTTCTCAGTGGGCCTTTACATATTCATGTAGAAAATCTGTACCTGTATATGCATAGTCAATTGTAGAGAGTGATTCTGACCTTCTATGTTTATTTTTGTAATTAAAGGTGGTAGACACTTATTGGGCATGCTTAGCTCAAAGGCAAAAAATACATGTTCGTTTTTATATTCCTAAAAATTACAATTTTGATACATGTATACAATAAAATTGAACATAATCTTTTCCCATTGCCTTCTCTTATCTCACATCCCCATTCTTCTGAACGCCTTCCTCTTTCCAACTAGACCGTCCACTATTTTAAAATAGATGTTTTGTTGACAAGGAACATCAGACAGAGGGGGGATGGGTGTGCCATGGCCTCCTGCCACTGCAAACACAAACCCCAATACTCATGCACCAACTTGTGCATGTGGATTTATGTGGCTGTCAGGCTGTCAGGCTTTGCAAGCAAATGTGTTGAACTAATAGAGAAATCCCTCCTGTACTCCTGCATACTGTTTGGAATTCCTATTTATCCTCCTTCACCATTCTATATAGAAAGTTTCTAAACCCAGTACTGAGCAGGTCCTGTTCTGATAATAGTCTCTGTGAGGTCATGAATGCACTGTCTAGAAAACAGTGGTCCACATCATTCTGTACCATCATAGGAATGGTATGGGTCATGATCCTCATTGTCTGAGGATGAATAATGGACTCAACGTTCTGTGGAAGGTGGATGTGTATGACAAAGACAGGCCTTAACGGTGTGAAGGGTGAATTCATGGTGTGAGCGATGAAGCAAGAAACGGAGGGACAGTACAAGAGATTGAGGGTTAGAGACTAGTGCCTAAGGAGGGTGATTGTCTAAGAGCATTTGACTTTCTGAGAAAGCATGTGAGGGCGTCAGTGATGGTCATACAGAGGCAGTAGGCATCTGATGCATAAGATATCTGGAAAGACTTTTGAGGAAAAAGGTGATTTATTTATTGGTAATCTGAGTCAAAAGCCAGTTCTCAGGAAGGACATAGGTTTGAGTTCTGTAAGAGTGAGAATATAAATGGAGATGTTTCAGCTTATTTATTCATTTCAGGCTTACAAATTATAGGGAAATCTTCATTATGGCAGCAGCAGCTCAATCGCTTCATCATCTATGCACAGCAAAGGATGGAAGAGTGCAGCCAGAGACCAAGCCAGCTTAGAACACACCCTATGTATAGGTAAAGGATACTCTGCCAGTAGCACACTCCCTAGTAGGGCTCTGCCTGCAGGAGACATAAATAGGAAGCATAATTTTAATCATAATGAGTCTCTGACTCAAAAATGTACACAGACATAAGGATTAGATAGAAAGTAGGAACTTTTAGAAGCAGAATAACTCTGTCTTTGGACTCTGACTGCCATGTCATTGTGACCCTTTGTTTCCTAATGCTTGGAATAACCCAGATCATACATTCCCATTTTAATTTTACTGGACTTGCCCAAACCACCTGTCTGATTATTACTTCCTTAAAGTGGCCCAACCATGAAGCAAGGGGTCACCTAGCAAATAATTCCAATTCCCACATCCTCCCAAAATATACCATAGGATTTTTGACCTGCATGATCAGAGCCCTTCTCAGGATGCCTTGAATAAAGTCTGTTCATGTCTTTCCTGTGTTTTTAAAATATAATTTTGAATTTGATTTTTATATACTATGCCATGATTTTCATGAAGCAGACTTTATATCTGGTTTCATAATTCATTTACAGGAAATGTTGAATATAATTTTGTACTTTGAACTCGTTTTTAAATCAATAAGAAAACAACACTGCAGATATTACTTCTGGTTTTAGTTAGTCATGACTTAGATACTCAGGAGTCATAACATAGACTGTAAGTTCTCAAGGCCAGCATTGTTTCATTGTGGCCGGCAATGCTCCATCAAGGAGAAAGGGGACAGCTTCTCCCCAACAAGGTGAAGACATAATGTATAACTAAAAATGTAATTACAGAGCCCATTAAAAGCCCGTGTTTATCAAAGCAGGCTAATTGATCAGAGATTATAGATTTAATAGTGCAGATCACCTAATTATAATATTCAGAAAGAATTTATTGGGAGGGTTTATTGGAGGATGGGTCAAAAGTTTGCCTACTGTGTATGACCTGAAGTTATCTGAGTTCCCATTTATTAAGGAAGAACGCACTCTTGTATACTAGTAGATGAATTTCATTGTCTAACTACACAATTGAAGTATATAGCAATTTGTATTTAAATACTGAGTAGTAATGGGGAAAATACTACCTCTTAAGCTCTTTATTTGTAACTGCCCTAAATATATTCAGTGTACCATGATGAAAATCCTCTCCCACCACGGCCTTTTTTGTCCTCCAAAATCCAACCTACATTGATTCCCTTCTTCTTTCCAATTAGTCTCTTTTCTATTTTAATTTCATTTATTTACCTCTTATAGTGCAAGTTTTCTGTAGATGGCATCAACCACTGTGAGGATGTTAATGTCAAGGGCAATTTTTGTCTGGAATTTTGTCACTTACAATTCTTTACTTTTTGGACTTTAAACATATGGTCTCCCTCTAGTCCAACCTGACCTGGAATTCACTATGTAGTCTCAGCATGCCCTAAAACTTATGGTGATCCTCCTAAATTTATCTCCATAATGTTTGGATTAAAGGCCTGTACCACCATGCCCAGCTCTCACAGTTCTTCATCTACCACTTCCACAATGATTCCTGAACCTTGGAGTACGTGATAGTGATGTCTCAATTAGTACTGAATATTCTGTCAATTCTCAGCAAATTGGTGTGCTTTGAATCAACCCAATGGCAACTGCCATATGAAAAAGGAGGCTCCTCTAGGCAAAAGTGAGAGAACCAGTAATATATGGACATTAACATATTTAGAAGGCAGTTTGGTGGGAATAATATATCAAATTAACAATACAAGATAAGAAGTTCTCCCCTAATGACCTGCTGCGGTGGTTTGACTCAAGTGTCTCCCATAAACGTAGGTGTTCTGGATGCTTGTGTCCCCAGCTGGTGGCAATTTAACAATGGAAGCCTCCTGGAGTTACTGTGTTGTTATAGTCACCTTTCCTTTGCCAGTGCTTGGTAGACTCACCTGTTATTGTTTTGCATTTGATGTCATCAGGGAGGTTATATCCACCCTCTGCTCATCTCTTGGAAGTCAGTAGAGCTGATTTGATTTAAGATTATGTCAGTCATTTCAAAACCAGAGGAAATACCTATATTACTTCACATAATCTCTACAGTTATGTTCATACCACCATTTTTAATGTTTTTATTTGGAGGCTGGATTTCTCCCTACCCTGGGTTATCCTGGAGTGCACTCTGTAGCCAAGATTGTCATCAAAATCTTAGTGATTCTCCTGTCTCAGGTACCCAATTGTTGAAATTAAAGTAGTATGGCACCATACCTGCCTCCATTTCTCCTTAGAGCCTTTTTTCCCCTCTATATATCCATTTGACTTACAATAAGGACATCTTTGTAGTCTCCATTGTTATTTGTATGGACTTTTTTATTGCACTTACCATATATTTCAGCTAAGACATTTTTTTGTGCTTTGAGTTGAACGTAAGGGATTCGTACATCCTAGGAAAGTGCTCTATAACTAAGCTATTTTTCATCACTAATACTTCAATAGTGTATTATCAATAAGTGGTGGATAAGTACATCATTGAATTTTTTAGAGAAAGTAATTTCATTCTTGCCCAGTCATTAATATTGTGGCCCTCAGTTATACATAATATTACTTGTTAAATTATACTCATTTGTTGATTTGTGCAAAAATTTTATTTTTCTTTTAATTTATTTGTGTGTGTGTGTGTGTGTGTGTGTGTGTGTGTGTGTGTGTGTAAGGGTATTCATGTGACTTCCTCAATGGCCCTCTTCAGATTATTTGTATTTCATTTGCTTTACTCTGGAACATGGTTACTATATACATTCACTTACTTAAGGGCAATTCTTATAAATCCAGAGGCCATTCCTTCCTTATATTCCTTGTGATTTCTTAATGTGCTTGAGGTATTTTTAAATGGTAATGCAATTTTTGGCTCTGATTTGTTTATTTAGTTGTGAATCCTCTTTTTCTGTTTTACTTAAAAAATTTTAATTTATTTATTTGAGTGTGTGTGTGTGTGTGTGTGTGTGAGAGAGAGAGAGAGAGAGAGAGAGAGAGAAGAAGAAGAAGAAGAAGAAGAAGAAGAAGAAGAAGAAGAAGAAGAAGAAGAAGCATATAAAGAAAATGAGTGTGCCAGGACCATGAGCCACTGCAAACTCCAGATGTATGCACTACCTTGGGCATCTGGCTTATGTGGATACTGGGGAATTTGATCTAGTTCTTTTGGCTTTGCAGGCAAGTTCCTTAACTGTTAAGGCATCCCTCCTACCACTGTTTTACTTTTTGTTGATTCATTTTTTCTCTTGAACTCTTTTCCCACATTTCTCCCTTGTTCGTTTTATGACCACTCTCTCTTTGTTCCTCTTATCACTAATGTCATTTGTTGACTTTCTAGTTTCATTGTAATCCCCTTCCATGATGCTCTATTCATTTAATGTTCTTTTTAAACCATTGTTTAATACTTTTGTCCCAGAATATGTGAGGCTGAGGTAGAAGGACATCCATGAATATGAGGACAGCCTGGGGCTCCAGTATCTGTCCTTGGTCAACCTGGGCTATAATGAGGCCATATCTTGTAAAAACAAAACAAAAGAAAAGAAAAACAAAAATACAACAAAAAATTGTTGTATTGTGTCATGCTGTTTAATGTCACTTGAGTGAAATATTTTCAATGTTACTTCAGGGAAATATTCCAGTTAATGAACACCAGAAATATAAATTTTATCAAAGCTGCCATTGTAGTTCACCTAGTAGAGATCAGTTGTAGAAATGCAGCTATTATCTTATAGGAGTCCACCTAATATAACATACTAACACAATTTGTACATTATTTTCTAATTACAGGGAACTGTATGACCAAACCACATTTGATCTTCAAGTTAGAGCATGGATTTTCACCATGGAGTGTAGTAGAAAGCTCAACTCAGGGGCTTCCAGGCAAGTAATGCACACTGTGTAACATAGGTCAATGAAATGAGAACTCATCAGGAATTGTCATGATAAATGGTATTACTGTGAATCAGACACCTTTTGTGGCCTGAAGAAAGCTGTGTTCTGATATTGAAAAATGTTTTCTCATGCGTTCCCAAATTTAATTCCCTAGATAGGTGGTCTTGGGAAAATATTATGTATTAGATATTATACTAAATTCTCACTTGATTACTTTCTGTATCTTTTCATATGAGTGTCATTAGTCACTTTTACTGTTGTGACAAAATCCTTAGAAGAAACTTTTTTGTTTTTGTTTTTGTTTTTTGAGGTAGGGTCTCACTCTAGCTCAGGCTGACCTGGAATTCACTATGTAGCCTCAGGGTGGCCTTAAACTCATGGCAATCCTCCTACCTCTGCCTCCTGAGTGCTGGGATCAAAGGTGTGTGCCACCATGCCTGGCTAGGAGAAGCTGCTTAAGGAAGAAAATTATTTATTCAAGTATACAATTCTATAATGGAGGTTTTGCTTACAATGTTGACATAAAGAAAGTATTTAACACAATTACATTTACAAGTACCTGTGAAAGTTAGAAACAACTGAGAAAAGAGAGCATGAGATTCCATAATAAGGGATTACAACACTTCTGTGCAATGTGCATGAGAAGAATTTAGGTGACAAAAGTATATTATAGGCCTGGAGAGATGGCTTTGTGGTTAAGGCGTTTGCCTGTAAGGCCAAAGGACCCTGGTTCTATTCTCCAGGACCCATATAAGCCAGATGGACAAGGGGTACATGCATCTGGAGCTTGTTTGCAGTGGCTGGATGCTCTGGCGTTCCCATTCTCTCTCTCTCTCTCTCTCTCTCTCTCTCTTTTCTCTCTCTCTCTCTGCCTCTTTCTCTCAAATAAATAAACAAAATAAAAATGAATGATATTCTTTAAAAAAAAGTATATTATATTTGTGAAATGTAGGAAGTATGTCAGGGATTTAAAAAAGACTATTTGGGACTCTGAAGAAAGAAAATCTACATGACAGTGCAAAGAAAAGTAAGAAATAATAATAGTCCAGTGTCATGTTTTAGATGAAAATAAAATGTAAAGCCAAAAGTGCAACATAAGACCAGACAGTACAAAGAGCTCTTGTGCCAAAGGAGGGGTATCTGTACTGTTTTTCGAAATATGTGTTTCTTGCAGGTGTTCATTCTAGAGATTCAGATCAGTATGGCTGTCACTCAATCTGTAACAAGAGACTCACATTAGAGAAATACTAGAATTAAGCATTAAAAAAATTTGATACCTGAAAACATGGGTAAGCCAGGGAGCCTGGATACATTAAATATTGATATGTGAGAGAGACACAAAAAGAAATACTCAATCTCATAGGACTGGAGAATTGCTGATCAAGTTTTGCATTAGAGAGCCCTAGGAAGGAGGTTTTGGCAGTCTCACTCTTCATGGTGAAGAGCCAACCATACTGCTTATTGATGTTAAAAGTATAAGGAATGTTAAGCCTATATTGATCATTTTGTTTGACTGTTAGACATTCATTATAACATCACATGTTTACTTGTAACATGACTAAAAATTAAGAGCACAGGTCAGTTTTGTGGGTGGAATATTCCCCTTACCACATGTAGTTGATTGTTGTTTGGGTAATTAAATCCCTGAATTGAGTTAAGTATCCTTGTTTCTTTCTTTCTTTCTTTATTTCTTTTTTTGGTTTTGCAAGGTAGGGCCTCAGTCTGGCTCAGGCTGACCTGGAATTCACTCTGTAGCCTCAGGGTGGCCTTGAACTCTCGGCGATCCTCCTACCTCTGCCTCCCGAGTGCTGGGATTAAAGGCGTGCGCCACCATGCCTGGCAAGTATCCTTGTTTCTGGTTATTCACTATCTGATACACAATGGAGAGGCAGTGTATTTTTGCCTGTATGTGGAATAAATGTGGGACTTTGCCTGTTATATCTATCTCCAGGGTTTCTAAGTGGCTTTTCATATGAAAATACAATTTTATTTGCCTGCAGACCTGCCATTGACCTTGCTTATGAGTCCATCTATCAATGCATATACACCACCATTATTTAGAAAATATAACATAATCCTATCCAAACTCATGAAACCCAGCATTGACTGGGGAGAGCACTCTGTGGGTGAATGTGCTTTTTGCATAATTGTGACTTCAGATCCCCAGAATCAACCAGAACACTGAGAATCTCTCAAATCTCACAGCGCAGAATCATTGCATACACAGCAGTTTACAACAGGAGGCACTGTGAAACAAGGTTAAAGGCAGTGACTGACACCCAAACTTGCACTATTATTATCAAATATGCATTTGGAAACACATATTTCCAAACTGTCAAACACACTTCCACATATAAACATATAAGAAATAAACCCATCAAAAATATGTTCCATGGAGAAAGGTGGTAATGGAGATACTAGAAACCAAAAAAAAAAAAAAAAACACGTCCTATGTTATTATAGCAGAAATCTGCACTACTCATTATAAATATACCAAACATTTGTAGAGAAAAACGTCCAGTCATAATGTGCTAAAATGTTGTGTTAACACTTAGGCAAGTAACGATAAGTGGAAAATAAAGAAAAACTCTTCTTCCTACCCAATAGGTTATTTCACTGAAAATGAAATTGTTGAATAAACCTAATGCAAGAAAGAATTGCTGTTTTCAAAAGACATTAGATGAGAACTTATTGAGGAGGCAAAAAATCAAACAAATGACAAAAAAGTAATCTCACGTAGAAGTCTCAAAATCTGCTAAATTGACAAGCATTTGCTGAGTTTGCACTTTGTTGTGTAAGACATGCCTGAAGTCAAGAACCTTAGCAAAAAATAATAATAAAGAAGTCAATTGAAAAGCAGTATTAAAATAATTATTTTGAGTGATCTTTTTGTAAAATATAATACCCTATCAAATAATAGGAAGCCCTTGTGAGTCAAAGTTTTGCTTTGTATGTAGAATGAAATAATTTTCTTTGTATTTCTCAGAATTAAAAATTCAACAGAAAATGCACTGGACAAAGACTGAGGATTTCAAACAATGCCAGAATGCTGTTTACCAGAAGTTACATCACACCTGTCATCAAGGAACAAACACATGTGAGAAGCTGTATGAATATGGGACAACCTTGATCTCCAAGTCACACCTCACTATGCATCGGGGAACTCACACAGATAATAAGCTATATGAATGTATTGAATGTGGGAAAGCTTTCATCTTCCAGTCACATCTCACTGTGCATCAGAGAACTCATACAGGTGAGAAACCATATGAATGTACTGAATGTGGGAAAGTTTTCCTCTCCAAATCATCACTCACTAATCATCATAGAACTCATACAGGTGAGAAGCCATATGAATGTAGTGAATGTGGGAAAGCCTTCATCTCCAAGTCAGGTCTTAATGTGCATCAGAAAACTCACATGGGTGAAAAGCCATATGAATGTACTCAATGTGGGAAAGCCTTCATCTCTAAGTCAGGTCTTAATATGCATCAGAAAACTCACACGGGTGAAAAGCCATATGAATGTACTCAATGTGGGAAAGCCTTCCACTGGAAATCAAAGCTCACTATACACAAGAAAACTCACACAGATAAGAAGCCACATGAGTGCATTGAATGTGGAAAAGCCTTCATCTTCAAGTCAGGTCTTATTATCCATCACAGAATTCATACAGGTGAGAAGCCATATGATTGTAGTGAATGTGGGAAAGCCTTCATCTCCAAGTCAGGTCTTATTATCCATCACAGAATTCACACAGGTGAAAAGCCATATGAATGTAGTGAATGTGGGAAAGCCTTCATCTCCAAGTCCGATCTTAATAAGCATCACAGAACTCACACAGGTGAAAAGCTATATGAATGTACTGAGTGTGGGAAAGCCTTCATCACCAAGTCATATCTTATTAAGCATCAGAAAACTCACACAGGTGAAAAGTCATATGAATGTCCTCAATGTGGGAAAGCCTTCATCACCAAGTCATATCTTATTATGCATCAGAAAACTCACACAGGTGAAAAGCCATATGAGTGTACTGAATGTTGGAAAGCCTTCATCACCAAGTCAGCTCTTATTAAGCATCAGAAAACTCAGACAGGTGAAAATCCATGTGAATGTACTGAATGTGGGAAAGCTTTCATCTTCAAGTCACAGCTAAAGATTCATCAGAGAATTCATACAGGTGAGAAGCCATATGAATGTACTGAATGTGGGAAAGCCTTCATCTCTAAGTCAGGTCTTAAGACGCATCAGAAAACTCACACGGGTGAGAAGCCATATGAATGTACTGAATGTGGGAAAGCCTTCATCTCTAAGTCAGGTCTTAATATGCATCAGAAAACTCACACGGGTGAAAAGCCATACGAATGTACTCAATGTGAGAAAGCCTTCCACTGGAAATCAAAGCTCACTATACACGAGAGAACTCATACAGGTGAGAAGCCATATGAATGTACTGAATGTGAAAAATCTTTCAGCACCAAGTCACATCTCATAATTCATCAGAGAATTCATACAGATGAGAAGCCATATGAATGTCTTCAATGTGGAAAATCTTTCAGCACTAAGTCATGGCTGACAATTCATCAGAGAATTCACACAGGTGAGAAGCCATATGAATGTAGTGAATGTAGGAAAGCCTTCATCTCCAGGTCCAATCGTAATAAGCATCAGAAAATTCATACAGGTGAGAAGCCATATGAATATACTGAATGTGGGAACATCTTCCACTGGAAATCAAAGCTCACTATACACAATAAAACTCACAAAGGTAAGAAGCCACATGAGTGCATTGAATGTGGAAAAGCCTTCATCATCAAGTCAGGTCTTATTATCCATCACAGAATTCATACAGGTTTAGCCATATGAATGTAAAGATGACCCTGGAAAGCCTTCATCACCAAGTCAGGTCTTATTAAGCATCAGAGAACTCAGGTGAGAAGCCTTATGAATAGGATAAATGTTATAAAAGACATGTCAAGATACATCTCACTTGTTTAGAGAACTTAACAGGTGAAAAGCCAACAATTTACTATTTAATAAGATTATTATGTCTTAAAAAGACAAACAAAACCCCTGTAACCTTAAAACTCTGTGAAGAGTTTCTCAAGTTTTCATTCCATGGATGACCTAAGACTCCAGGAGAAAATCCCATGTGTAATTCCACCAACAGACAACCCAAGCATTATGATGTGCCCAGATGCTCCCTCCTAATCCTTGTATAAGATGACTATTAGCCTAGGGTTTATATCAGAGTAACAAAAGATGACCCTGGCTGGTAACAGGATTCTATGGTATTCAGGCTGTAAACTTCAAAAACTTTAACTCTTTGATATTAATCTGGTCATGATAATGGTTATGAAAGACTAGTTAAAAGACTTGTTTAGAGTTCTTAACCAAGTTTCTATGTTCTTCTATTTGTCAACATTTTACTATTTAATAAGATTGTTATGTCTTAAAAACCCTACAAACAAAAACCCCAAACAACCATAAGATGCTTTAAATGTCTTTTTGACATGCTGTTTTATTGGGTGATTATCACTGAGATTTTTTTGTAAGTATTATAAAAGGTGATTTTTGTCATTGTAACTTTGTTCTTAGGGAAACTGAAGAAAATCCTCCTGTCCCAGTGTGGTAGTTTGAATATATGTCCCCCAATATATTCAGTGTTTTATTTTATAGTTTATTTGTTTTCATAGTTCTCATCTGCAATCACCTTGCTAGAGGCAAGGTTTGGGGCATGGTGGCCAGGTCTTAAGGTGTGGTGATGGTTTGATCCACTGTAAAGATATGCAAATGTGCCTAGCAGGAGTTCCTGAAGTGTGCTGTTACCTAAAGTTTTTGCTCTGTGTGCTGTGGTGGCTGGTTGGCTTTGCTTTCTCTGCCTGGCCTTGTGAACAGCAGGCCTTCTCCTGCCATTAAACTTTTTTCAGGATCTGTAGAAAAATAAATAATATCACTTCCTCCATAACTGTGCCTGGTCTGGAAGTTCATCTCAGCGAACCTGAAGCTGTCTGCAACACCCAGGAAAGCCTGCAATATACCAACAATGTTAATATAGTTTATATAGATTTCATATATTCTACCATTTGTAAATATTGCCTTATGTTAAAACTTAAAAATGGTTCAATGATCAAAGGTAAATCCTGAAGAAGTCACATTATGTCTATCAAAATACCTCTAACGTATGTTAAAAATGAGACTAATTTAGCTCTGCAATGACCCAGTTTGGCTTTTTTTCTTAAATTATGTATACTCAGCCTCATCAAGGTTTTTGGTAATTGTCTCATTTTTTGTATCTTAAGTTCATTGCTTATATATATATAGATACTTAAGACATGTTTCCCTGCTCTAAAAAATGATTTTACAGCTTGTTGTTGTGGTGCATGCCTTTAATCCCAGCACTTGGGAGGCAGAGGTAGGTGGGTCATCATGAGTTGGAGGCTGCCCTGAGACAACATAGTGAATTCCAAGTCAGCCTGGGCTAGGGCAAAACCCTACCTCAAAACAAACAAACAAACAAACAAACAAACAAACAAACAAACAAAAGATTTTAAATTCTGCTGGTTGACTTCCAGTTTAGGTATTTAATCAAAGATGTTACCAAATGCAAATGCCAAAACTTGATGTTATCTTACTTGCCATATTCTGCCTATTCTTATAACTATTAGATATTAAAAGAATAAGATGTACCTACCTTCTAAAAAGCTGCTTCTTTGTATTTCTCTTGTCTTATTTCTTTACATAGTTCAAACAACTCTATAATAAAGTGATTACTTTATTTATAATGACATACCTCATATTACAATAAAGAAAATTTAAAGGCTTTTGGCCCAAAGTTATGTTTTGTAAGTGTAATAAAATTTCATGCTAATTATGTCCCATATTACATAGACTTTGGTACTGATACTGTAATTTTTGTACTGTTTCAAGGCCATACTATGTATTACAGCTTCTGTGCAGTAGTAAAATTATCTCATCTTTCTTCTTGACTCCACAACAGATACAGATATCTCTCTACTAATTAACCATTTTTTCAGGCTTTGGAAGAGAATTCCCCTGGACTCACACTGATGTAAAAATACACTAATTCTCCACTTTATCTATGCTGCCCATTCTATAAGCTTTAGTTTCCCATATCAAAATCAAGGCTAACAAGATCAATATATTTTAACGTGTTTTGTCTATTTACTTAAACTATATCATAATGTGACTTAATAATCAAATCTAAGCCTTTAATTTGTTATGTAGGATACCTGTTTACAACTGCAGGTTTCTTAAGTGTTCTACTCATATGTTTTCTTATTGGGTAAGAGTTATTTATTTGCTTTCAACTTATTCTAATATATAAATCTGGCCCTAATTATATAAAATATATTTCATTGTACTTTATAACCAATGTAATTATATAAAATATAGTTTCATTATGTTTATTAGATTAACAACTGATAATAATAAATTGTCAAGACTACTCACGGTTTTAGCCTTTAGGCTATCATACTTTCATTAGTTCTCCTAAACATAAGACTTTTTGATCTATGGACCAAGTAAGTAAAGACCATAAACATTCTATATTAAAGGCTTAAACAGAAAGAAACTTGTAAAATTAAGCTTCAAAATTAGTTAACTTCTTAATCTCTACCATATATAAATTTAAAATAATTTCAGATATTTAAAATATTACTTAAATACTAATCTCTTATATTTCCTACCTTATCTAAGCCAAATCTTTATATTTTCACAAATTCCAATTAATTTCCCAACTTAGTTAATAATACCTTCCTTACTTATCACCTATGTTATCATTATTTTTCAACCTTAAATATAATGTTCATGTCTTCTATAAATGTCATATCACATGTAAGAAAACTCTTACAGGGATAATAACCAGATCATGATGGCTAGTAGATTTGACATGATCTACATGTTTCTTTCCTAATGACTCCGATAACTATCACTCTCCTGAAGAGCTTCCTCCTTACCTGTTCATAAGATCAACATGGGATAATAGCCTGCTATGTACACAAACTACAAAATGAAGTTTGGCAAATGGGAAACTAAGATCTAAAACTCCCCAAAGCTACACCTGTGTGACTGACTTCATGATGGCCTAAAATGATTGTGGAGAGGTAAATGTTACCAATCCAGAGCCAATAATATTTTGGGCTATATGAGCCTTTTTCATGGCCAATAGTATTATTTCTCTACATGTGATCTGGCATCGCTCTGTGACCAACCAATATATTGCTATAAGAAATCTCAGAGCTGGGCTGGAGAGATGGCTTAGTGGTTAAGTGCTTGCCTGTGAAGCCTAAGGACCCCGGTTCAAGGCTTGATTCCCCAGTACCCACATGAACCAGATGCACAAGGTGGCCCATGCGTCTGGAGTTCGTTTGCAGTGGCTAGAGGCCCTGGTGCACCCATTCTCTCTCTCTCTACCTCGTTCTCTCTCTTTCTGTTGTTCTCAAATAAATAAATAAAAATAAACAAAAATTAAAATATTAAAAAAAGAAATCTCAGAGCTGTACACTGTTCAAATTAAACCTATCTTATCTTACATGTACTTTATTCCACTTATTATAATATTCACCCTCTCTTTTGGTCCTTGATGCCTCGCTGAATTCCTCCAAGTCAGAATCTTTGCCTTCACATTACAGCCAGTCACGGAATTCTTCATGGCCACTGAATATCAGCTCCTAAACATCCAGCTTCCACAGGACTGCATGGGACACCTTGAGAGATCTACTGCCCCACTCAGCTTCAAGTAGGTCGAGATGAGTTGTTGCTTCCCCATTCTGGCCCATGCAGTCCTCCCCTAGATGCCCCACACATCCCCAATATTTCCCAATCATTTTTTATCTTTCCAGAGTCCAGACTAAAGGGTTAATAGCCTTCCTTGAAAACTAGAGTGAACTAAAGAGTTAATAATTCTCCCTAAAACAGGAAATAAAGAAGTCACAGAGACATGCAGCCTTGACAGGCTACTCCCAATTGATAAACTTCTCTTAGCTCAGAAAACCTTGAGGGAACAAAACCATCTGGTGGGATATCCTCCCTAGAAAATTTGGCTTTAAAAGCTTATTCTGAGCCAGATGCACAAAGAGGTGCGTGTGTCTGGAGTTCATTTGCAGAGACTGGAGACCCTGGTGTGCCCATTCTCTCTTTCTCTATGCCTCTTTCTCTCTCTCTCTAAATAAATAAATAAATAAATAAATAAATAAATAAATAAATAAATAAATAAAATGTTAAAAAAGAAAAAAAAAAGCTTATCATTTGCAAGGATACAAATAACCACAATTCCTTATCTACTTCCCTTGGACCTGCAGCTGATGCAGTCTGTTTTTCTTAGGATTCTCCTTCTAAGCTTGCACCCCATCCTGGCCCAGTGCTTCAGCCTTTATCCCACAGGAAGGCTGCTTCCCTCATTGTTTCTCTCAAGCAGTCTATCTATAGAGATCAAATTCAGTGTTCTCTTTTGTTTTTCTTTTACACTTTCTTTTTTATTGAATTTGAGAGGGAGAGAGAGAATGGGCATGCCAGCACCCTCAGCCACTGTGAATGAACTCCAGATGCATGTGCCTCCTTGTGGGCAATTGTGTAGCATTGTTCCTTTGCATCATTTTTTTTGTGTCTGGCTAAACATGGGACCTGGAGAATCGAACAGGCATTCTTAGGCTTTGCAGGCAGGTGTCTTAACCACTAAGCAATCTCTCTAGCCCCTTTAACACTCTCTTTTCAATGATCATCTTTTTTTTTATAGATGAGGCCTTAGGAGACATGATAATCACTGTTTTATAGGTAACGCCAGGGAAGACATAATCATCAAGATATTACAGGTGAAGCTTAAGGAAACATGATCTTTGTTGTGTTACTCTTGAGGCATTAGAAATATGATCATCACTCTATTACAGATTAGGCATGGGAGGACATAATCATCATTGTTCTTCTAATGAGGCCTGGAAAACCATGATCCTCATTGTGTTACACATGAAACCTTGGAAGACATGATTATCATTTTTTTTACAGATGATGCTTGAGAGACATCATCATTTTTAAAGATGAGACCTGGTGAAATATGATCATTAAAGTGTAACCAATGAGAACTGTAGAGACATGATTATTATTGTGCTGCAGATGTGCCTAAGGAGACATGATCATTATTGTGTTACAGATGAGGCCTTGGCATTCATGATCATCATTGTGTTATAGATGAGGCCTGGTGATACATAATCATGATAGTGTTACACCACAGGCCTGGGAAGATGTGATCATCCTTCTTTTACAGATGAGGCCTTTGGAGTCATCATCACTGTGCTTCTGATGAGGCCTAGGAAGACATGATCATCATTGTGTTATAGATGACACCTGGAGAGACATGATCATCATTGTTACACATGAAGCCTGTCAATGTGTTACAGATGAGTCCTGTCAAGACATAATCATCATTGTGTTACATATGAGACCTGAGGAGACATGATTATCATTGTGGTAAAATGAGGCCTGGGAAGACATGATCACCATTTTGGTGTGGATGAGGCCTAGGATGACCTGATCAATATTGTATTACAGGTGAGGCCTGTGAGAAATGATAATCAATGTGTTACAGATGAGTCCTCGGTAGACATGATCATAAGTGTGTTGCAGAAGATCCTTCGGAAGACATGGACTTCATTGTATTGCCAATGAGGTCTTGGGACACATGATCATTGTGTTACAGAGGGTCCATAGGGAGACATGACCATCATTGTGTTACAGATAGGATTTGAGGAGACATGATCATCATTGTGCTGCACATGAAGCCTAGGGAGACATGATCATCACTGTGTTACATATGAGGCTTTTGGAGATATGATCATCATTGTGCTACAGATGATACCTTATCTGGGTGGACATGATCATCACTGTGTTGCAGATGTGGTCTGGGCAGTCATGATCATCTGTGTTTTTTTGGAGATGGAGAGAGACAGAGAGAAAGGGAGAGGAAGACAAATAGAAATGGGCATGCCAGCAACAACTCAGCTGCTGTGAACGAAATCGAGATGCATGCGCCCCCTTGTGGTCAAGTGCGGCATTGCACCCTTGTGTCACTTTGCATCTGGCTAAACATGGGACCTGGAGATTGGAACCACTGAAGATTGGAACCAGCGTTCTTAGACTTAGGAGGCAGGCACCTTAACCACTAAGCCATCTCTCCAGCCAGATAATCTGTGTTTTTCAGGTGAGACCTTGGAAAACATAATCATAAATGTGTTATAGATGAGGCCTGGGGAAACTTGATCATTCCTGTGTTACACATGAGGCCTGGCTAGACATGATCATCACTGTGTTATAGATGAGGCCTGGAGGAGACATTATTATCACTGTGTTATGGATAAGGCCTCAGGAGACATGATCATCATTGTGGTACATGAGTCCTGGGCAGACATGATTATCATTGTTACAGATGAGGCCTGGAAAGACATGATCTCCAATGTGTTATAGATGAGGCCGGTGGAAACATGATCTCATTGCATTGAAGACCAGACCTGGAGAGACATCATCACCATTGTGTTACAGATGAGGTCTGGGGAGAAATGATATTCATTGTGTTACAAATGAGACATGTGGATATATGATCGTCATTGTGTTACCAATGAGGCCTGGGTAGGCATGATCATCATTGTGCTACAGATGTGAACTAGGGATACATGATCATCATTACATTAAAGATCAAACCTCGGGAGACATAATCATCATTGTGCTACACATGAGTCTTGGTCAAACATAATTGTTGTTACAAATGAGTCCTGGTGAGACATGATACTCATTGCATTATGGATGATGCCTGGGGAGACATGATAATCATTGTGTTACAGATGAGGCATGGGGAGTCATGATCATTGTTGTGTTACATATGAGGCCTGGGGAGACATGATCATCATTGTGTTACAGATGAGGTCTTGGACAGATCATCATCATTGTGTTACACATAATGCCTGGGAAGACATGACCATCATTGTGTTACAGATGGGGCTTGGGGAGACATGACTAGCATTGTGCTGTAAATGAGACATATGGAGATATGATCATCATTTTTATACAGTGAGGCCTTTCCAGTCGTGATCATCCTTGTGTTACAGGTGAGGTTTGGGTAGACATAATCATCATAGTGTTATAGATGAGGCCTGGTGAGATGTGATCATCACTGATTTACAGGTGAGTCCTGGGGCTACATACTCATCAATGTGTTACAGGTGAGATCTGGAGAAATATAATCATCCTTGTTTTACAGATGTGGCATTTGGAGACATGATTTTACAGGTGATGCCTGGCAAGACATGATCATCATTGTGTTACTGATGAGGCCTGGGGAGACATGATTATCATCGTGCTAAAGATGAGACCTTGGGAAACATGATCATCATTGAGTTATAAATGAGGAATGGGGAGACATGATCATTGTGGTACCATGTAGTACGGATGAGGTCTTGCTAGTCAGAATCATCCTTTTTTTGGTAGGGTTTCACTCTAGCTCAGGCTAACCTGGAATTCACTCTGTAGTCTCAGGGTGGCCTCAAACTCATGGCAATCCTCCTACCTCTGCCTCCCAAATGCTGGGATTGAAGACATGTGCCACCACACCCAGCAGGATAATCCTTGTATTACAGGTGAGGCCTGGGTAGACATAATCATCATAGTGTTATACATGAGACCTCAGGAGACATGATCATCATTGTGGTACAGATGAGTCCTTCGGAGACTTGATCATAATTGTACAGTTGAGTCTGGGGAAGATATAATCATCAATGTGTTACAGATGAGGCATGAGAAGACATGATCTTCATTGTGTTACAGTTGAGGACTTGAGGACATGATCATAACTGTATTATAGATTAGTAGTGGGGAGACATGATCATCATTGTGATTCTGATGAGGCCTGGGAAGACATGATCATCATTGTGTTACAGATGAGACCTGGGAAATATGGTCATCAGTGTATTACAATGAGGCCTGGGAAAACATGATTGTTATAGCAGATGCATACAACAGAGACATGATCATTATTGTATTAAATATCAGACGTGGGGAAACATGATGATCATTGTGTTACAGATGAGGCTTGGGAAGACATGATCTTCATTGTGTTACAGATGAGACCTTAGAAATATGGTCATCAGTGTATTACAATGAGGCCTGGGAAGACATGATTGTCATTGCAGATGGATATAACAGAGACATTATCATTATTGTATTAAAGATCAGACAGACCGGAAGCCACAATCATCATTGTGTTACAGATGAGGCCTGGAGCAATTTGATCATCATTGTGTTACAGTTGGTTCTTGGGAGAAATGATAATCATTGTGCTGTAGGTGATACCTTGGGAGACATAATCATCATTGTGTTACAGATGAGGCATGTGGAGACATGATCATATGTGTTTTACAGGTTAGGCCTGGGGAGACATAATCATCAATGTGTTACAGATAAGCCCTGGTGTACTTGATCATTCTTGTGTTACATATGAGGACTGGCTAGATATGACCATCACTGTGTTATGGATGAGCCCTCAGGAGAATTGATCATTATGCTTCTGATGAGGCCTGGGAAGACATGATCAACATTGTTGAAGATGAGGCCTGATGAGACATGACCATACTTGTGTTACAGATGAGGACTGTGGGCACATGATCATCATTGTGTTACAGATGAGACCAGGGGAGACGACCAAGCCTGTTCGGTCAGTCAATGAGGTTCTCGAGAGGGAGAGTGAGGATAAAAAGAATGCCCATTACTTTTGGGGAGGCTGAAGGTAGAAGGCAGAAGGCTGAAGGCAGAAAAAGGCTAAAAGCAGAAGGCTGAAAAAACTGATGAAGGCTGAAAAAGCTCTTTATTATTGAACACACAAGTTTATATAGGAAAAAACCACAACCTTGCAACATATCATCACCAGACATAAAGACATCAACCAACTTCTCTCTAGAACCCATGTACTGAGTTATTTTTCCTTCAAGTACCAAGAATAGCTAGCTTTCAGAGAGCTATATCCTGTCCAAAGATATGTGTCTCAATCACTGTTTATGCTCTTCTCAACTCAATGCCTGCAAAAACCACAATCAAGGTCCCATGATTCAGATGCTTCACAGTCAAAGTACATGTACTTTCCATTTTGCTCTCCACAGGGAGACAAGATCTTCATTGTGCTAGAGTGAGGCCTGAGGAGACATGATCATTTTTATGTTACAGATGAGGCTTGGGGAGACCTGATCATCGATGTGTTACAGATGAGGCCTTGGAGACATGTTCATCACTCTGTTATAAATGAGGCTGGGGAGACATAATCATTGTGTTACATATGAGGTTTTGGGAGACCAAATCATTATTGTGCTACAGATGAGGCCTGGGGAGACATGATCATCATTTTACAGGTGAGATCAATGATCAATGTGTTACAGATGAGGCCTGGGTTAACTTGATCATTCTTGTGTTAAAGATGAGGTCTGGCTAGACATGATCATCACTATGTTATAGATGTGGCTGGGAGACATTGTCATTGTTCTGTTATTGATGAAGCCCCAGGAGACATGATCATCATTGTGCTACATATGTGTTCCTGAGCAGACACAGTTATCATTGTTATAGATAAGGACTGGTGAGACATGATCACGAATGTGTTAGAGATGAGGACTGTGGTGTGGATGAGTCCTGAGGAGACATTATCATCATTATTACAGATGAGATCTAGGGAGACATAATTATTATTGTGTTACAGATGAGTCCTGGGAAGACATGATCATCTTTTTCTTAGACATGAGGCCTAGCCGTCATTGAAGTCAAAGAATTTGCTCAAGTGACAGGACAAGAAGATTACACAGTTTGATATTGAGCTCTTGTGTTGTGAAAAACAGCATACCCTGTTACATTCCCTGCAGCAATGCCTCACCAGTCCCAGTTTGATAACATGTGTGCCCTCAGAAATGTTTATTTTACAGAAATATCCCATTTATCTTCCTTTTGAAAACAGTTTTTGATCATAGAATTTATTTTTATGGCTCATACATATAACAGAACGTGGGCTGGAGAGGTAACTTAGTGCTTAAGGCAGTTACTGGCAAAACCAAACCACCCATGTTTCATTCCCCAGTACCCACTTAAAGCAGAATGCACAAGGTGGCATATGCATCTAAAGTTTGTTTACAGTGGCCTTAGTGTTCCTGCCATGCCCAGTCTTTTTACTTGCCTCTTTCTCTCTACCTCTCTCTCTCTCAAATAAATATGTAGAATGTTTTTAAAAAGGTCTTCAGAAAGGCATTATCTTCTTTAGTTATGACATTTAAGAAAGAATCCCTTGCCCAATTTTCAAAGGAAATACAAAGAAAATGAATTCATATGTCCAGTGTACACTGGGGAAGAAGAGGAGTGAAAATTCACTGGCATCCCTGCCTATAAGAAATGTAGTGTGTGCTGGTGAGGAGTCAGACACCTGATATTGAGCTACCCTGAACCCAGTAAGCACTGCCCGCCAAGCTTCTGTGGACTGGGGCACAGCAACTGCTCAGTTAGCAAGACAGATGGCAGCAGGTGGGGGCTGAGGCTGCAATGTGAAAAAGCTTGATTCTGGGGAGGATGAGTCAAAGAAGTGATG
The DNA here is from genome assembly GCA_036365145.1 of Orientallactaga sibirica. NCBI lineage: Eukaryota > Metazoa > Chordata > Mammalia > Rodentia > Dipodidae > Orientallactaga > Orientallactaga sibirica. Next base: position 48,353 of record JAEOAD010000425.1, on the reverse strand, counting down.
GCAGGAGCAAGCAGTTAGATGAGGCAGATAGATATTTCCAGAGGAAAGGGAAACTAAGGGGAAATGTATACAGTGAGGTTAAAAGTGTGTGTATTGCCAGTTATTTGCATATTCATCAAGTCCCATGAAATAATTTTTCCTACTGAAATGAGTATTAAAAATTGAGGAAGGGCCAATGCATGGAAATAATTAATTTGCCTATAATTAAATGGCATGCAAGGTGCTCACTGGGACCAGATCTCTTGTTTGGAGTAAACTTCCTGGACTTTCCCACTGAGAGCTTCTCTTTGTCAGGATACCTTATCACAAAATTAGAAACAACCTGGTTCCCTCAGGATGGGGGGGGCTTAAGAAATGTGTAGAGGAAGACAGAACCTATGCCTCAATGCTTAGCTGGGAATATTCCAAAGTCATACCTGAGATACAGGATGCTTCTGGCTTTGGGGCTAATGGCTATCATTGCTCAGTTGAGTCATGGGGAAGCCAGGCTACCATTCTTTCAGTTTTAGGTCTTCAGTTCAGGATATTCCAGGGATGTTTTGTTGAGGGTGGGTCTGGGCTTATAGCTTCTTCATTCACACTTCAGTATGAGGAGAGCTGCCTCTGGTTGTTCCCTCAGGACAATCATGAGAACTGCTTCTGAAGCCAGTGACAAGCCTCTGCTTACACATTAGGCACCATGTGTCCACTACTCAATCACTGGCAATGAGATTGACTCTGATGGGGCATCATTCTTGCAAGTAGGAGTGAGATATTTTCTTTATTTATTTATTTAATTTATTTATTTTTCTTATTTATTTATGGAGGGAAAGAGGCAGATGAGATTGAGAGAGAATGGGTGTGCCAGGGCTTCCAGCCACTGCAAACGAACTCCAGATGCATGTGCCCCCCCCTTGTGCATCTGGCTTACATGGGTCCTGGGGAATCAAACCAAGGTTCTTTGGCTTTGCAGGCAAACACCTTAACCGCTAAGCCATCTCTCCAGCCCAGCAGTGAGATATTCCTTACCCATCTTCTTTTCTCCCCTCTTCCCTCCATTCCTTTAATGAGGGGTCTACTTGAACATTTTTTCTGTTGATTCAACATGAAATTCATGTATCATAAAATTAGCAAGTAAAAATAAACAATTTACTGGCATTTATCACACTTAACAATGTTAAAATAACAAGGAGCAATGTCACTCAGACTGGATCTTTAGTTTTATTGGTGCTTCTGCCCACATAAAGTAGTTGGGTGCATATTTTCCTCTACAGTTAAAGACCAGGATCAGCTCTGTTTAAGAATTTTGAATAGTGGGGACTGGAAGGGAAGGCAATGGCCCTAAAATGCACAAGACAGTAAATGGAGGAAAATGGAAAGTGGTGGGGAGCTTGTGGAGAATTTGGAGGCTTCAAAACTTGCTAGTGCTGGGCTTGGTGCTCACAGCAGAGGTAGGAGGATCTCTGTAAATCTGAGACCAGCCTGAGACTACATAGTGAATTCCAGGTCAGCCTGGGATAGAGTGAGGACCTACCTCAAAAACAAACAAACAAACAACTTGCAGGTAAGAATATAAAATGGTTCATTTAGCAGGTGAAGGATATTTTCTTTAGTGGTGACTATATTGCTATATGACTCAGCAGTTTCACTCTTAGGTATGTATCCAAAGGAATTGGAAACAAGCACATTTTCAAAGGGACAGTATTCATAGTTCAAAAATAGTTGAAAAAAATCCATGTATGTTGGGCATGGTGGCACATGCCTTTAATCCCAGCACTCAGGAGGCAGAGGTAGGAGGATCGCCATGAGTTTGAGGCCAACCTGAGACTACCTAGTGAATTCCAGGTCAGCCTGATCTAGAGTGAGACCCTGCCTCAAAAAACTGAAAAAAATCCATGTGTATATCAGCATATGGGTGACTGAACAGATAAGAAAACTGTAGAATGTATATATTCTAGTGGTGATGATGGAGGTGATGACAGTAGTGGTCATGGTGGTGATGGTGGTGAAGGAGGCATTGGTGATGATAGTAATTGTGATAGAGTTGATGGTGAAGGTGATGATAGTAATGGTCATGGTGGTAGTTGTTTAGGTGGTTGTCTGCAGCATCTCCAGGAATGGATGAAGCGGAATGATCCCAGATTCCTACATCATTAGTTAATGTTCCTGTTGGGGTCCTGAGTGTATGGACAAGGAATCATTTGTGTTTCTGGACTGTTGAATTCCATTATCCTGGGATATTTTAGAACCTCTGAGATGAGTTCATAGAGCTGAGGTAGAAGAAGTGGCCTGTTTCAGTAAGGGGAGGGTGACTGTCCCTGAATGTGGGACATGAGATGGCTCCTTGATTGTCAATGTTCTGGGATATGCTAAGTAGTATACAGACACTCTTGTGGAGTGGGCACAGTAAGAAGGTTGGACTGTAGGAAGGTTTTACCAACACCCACGATGACACAGAGGAAAGAAACTTGAATTATAGCACATGAAAGTCATATGTGTCTGTCTTTCCAAGAAGCCTTCCTGGCTGTTAAGATATGTGGCTGTGCCTGGATTTATGACAGCATAAAGTACAATTACCCCATTGCCAAGCAAATAACAGTGCAGACAGATGACATAGAGACATGTGACTTCTGTCCTTCTATGTATTGAGGGACAGCAGCAAATTTTATTCCTGATGTAGAAGACATCTGCCCAGATCAGGAAAAGAAGGTGTTCAGTGTTTAGTTGGGTGCACCCAACTTTGTTTCTATTAATCAAATCAGTAATAATGGCTCCCTAATTTGCAAATAACTATCATTTTCAAAGTAGTAAGTATATCTTCTTATTCCATTTCAAGGCCACTTTTAAGGAGGAACAGGGTAAAACTTCTTTAAAAAAAATACCAAATGAATGATGGTTGTTCAGAATTTTGTTTTATTTGTACCCATTCTAAGTGTGAGAAAATTAGTCATCATGAGTGACTTGTGCCATTGTCAGAGATGGGAGCTCTGATTATGGAATACTCAACTTAGGAGGTTTTCTCACTGACATATTTTCTCTGTGCATTTTTTGTGACTGTATAACAAAAAAACTAGTTTGTAGCAGAAAAGCTATTACTTGTGTACAAGAAATAATTGGCCTTGGTACGCATGACTCCCTATATATGACACTTTCAATGGCTAACTGAAAAATTTACATTTATTGTTATCAAACCCAGATATCTAATGCAGTTTTCTTTTGTTGGAAGAAATAATTGCTGGTCTTTCTGCACTTAAACTGGATGTTTGCCTCATAGATTTCTTCTAGCTTGCCTTTGACCTTTCATATTTACCTCAGTAATATTCTTTTCAATGAGTTATCTGTCTTTATAGTACAAAGCATTAGACTCTTCTAAAAGGAACATTTTCTTACATTTTAAAGATTTATTTATATGATTGTCACTTGTTCTGGAATGTATTTTTGACAAGTATTCCTTGCCATCTGCATCTGGTGGAAGATATTTATTCTCTTCCATATAATGAGATGATAAAATGCTGAGTTGAATTTTTTCTGCCATAGGAGTACACATTAATGTACAAGAGGGTACCAACATTTAAGTAGAACAAAGTCAAATAGTTCTTGTATCCTGTCCTCTGCAAGTGTACCCCAAGTCTGTTCACCCTGTGGATAGGCCATGCAAGGACTTTTTCACTAACTAGTGGTAGAATACATCCAGCCCTCCCCCACCTGAGGCCAGTATGAGAAATGGCTTTGTTACAGCCACTGCTTGCACAGCAGACTGATGTATGCTGTATTGGAGAATCCCTGTTCCCACCACTTGTCAGTATGTCAAGATTTCAAAAATCCTGTGCCAACAGCTTGATGCTGGGACAAGAAAGTACTTTAAATTTAGCTGCTGTTCACTGGTAGGCACTAGCATATAGATGCTTGCGCCCCGTGTTATAGAATATTTGATGAAAACAGGAAACCAAGCTGTGGATTTAGGAAACCTCAGCTCATGCTTTTTTTCCTCCTGGATTCTCAGTGCCAGCCTTTATTTTCTCTCAATTCCCTGACACTGTATGCATTCAGTGAATCTTAATGTGTTCAAAGCTCATGTAGCTTGTCTCAAATGGAAGAACTCATTTGGTGAGTGGAAGAATTCTGGTGGTTTTAATTATTAAATTATGAAAATAGTATAAAATTATAGGTTAGAGACATAAAATTAGAATTACATAATTATGGTGATAAAATCATATCTACAGCTTTGGAGGCTTTATTGAAATAGAGACAGAAATACTTAACCACACACTGGGTATATTGACCCAAATATTCTACAAGCTCCTTAATCTCAGTGTCAAAATTTACCTCTGGATTCTTCCTTGCATAAGCCTTTGTGGTGATGATGGCAACCCCACCACCTCATCTGCCAAGCTTGCCTTCTGGCAACCACTGATCTACCCTGGCCCCATGCATTTGCCTCTTCTGGTCACTTCACATAAACACAATCATATAATTTATGGCTTTGTTTGTCTCTCACCAGACATAATAGATTCAAAGTACATTCATTCCTTTTGTAGCATAGATCACTACTTTATTCATTTTTATGGCTGAATAATATTTTACCTTAAATGGAAAATGCATGAAAATTCTTCATTATTCAATTGATAGAATCTGAGTTGTTTGCATTTTTAGTGACATGAATAACTCTATTTTTAGCATATAAATTTTTGTATGATTGTATTTTTTAAATTCATTTAGGTATATATTTTAAAGAGGAATTTCTGTCATGGGTAATTATGTTTAAGTTTTTGTGTTCCTCAGAGAACATTCCCAACAAAATTCAGGAAAGTTCCAATTTTCCCAACAAAATAGTTTTTTTTCTATTTCTAAAAATGAAAACGGTTCAATCCTTTCCCATACTTGGAGGATCACAAAATAACTTTTATCTCCATTTCTAAAAAATGTTATTAATGTTAGAGGTGGTCACACACACCTTCAGTCTCAGCACTCAGGAGGCACAGGTAGGAGGATCACTGTGAGTTCAAGGCTAGCCTGTGACTACATAGTGAATTCCAAGTTAGCCTGGGCTAGAGTAAGACCTTATCTCAATAAACAACAACAACAACAAAATGACAACCACATATACGTGAGCAGGTATATCATTAATTGCCTATTTTACCCAGTTTCAAAAATGTTTAAATTGATTTCATTAACATCCTTTGATTTTGTAAAAAGCAAATATATATCAAGAAAAAATTGAGCAGGTAATAGGAAAAACTCCTACATAAACCTTGCACAAATAATACCTATTATAATTGATCTTAATGCAGAAGACTTAAAAATTCCTAAGAGAATTAAATTAGATTTACTCAGGGTTCTTAGTATAAACTGAAATCTACAATTACCCAGATTTACCTCATTTTTATCTAATGTCCTTTGTTTCAAGATCTAGAACAGCATGTCACATTTGATGGTTACTTTGATCAGCTTCTCTGGGATGTGGCTCTTTCTCAGATCTTCTTTATATTGGTAGTCTTGACAGGAGCACTTCTCTTGAGTATTGCATGATAATGTTTGTTTGGAATTTGACATTTTTCCTCCAGGGTAGAGAGGAATAATGGATTTTGGGTAAGACCACAGAGGTAAAGTACCATTAAGTACACATCAAAGGTACATGTTGCAAATGTGATTCAGACACTGAGTGTGACACCAGGCTAAAGTGTTTCTAGTAGGGATTCCCCACCCTAAAGCACTCTGTCTCCCCTTTCCACACTGCCATCTTTAGAAGGGAGTCACTGTGTGAATCCCAGATATGAACAATGTGGAGTCATGGCCTCTTCCTTCAGAGTGGAGCATGTACAAATTTATTTGGAATTCTGTATCAGAGGTTTGTTTCTTTTCTCTGTTTATTAATTTGGATCATTGGCCAATAGGTCTCTTTTCCTGTGCTGTATAAGAAATACTGCCCCACAGAATGATGGGAAAATGCTCCTTTTATTATTTGGTAATTTTATAAAGACTGTGAATTCTTCTTAAATGTGGACAGAATTTAGCAGTAATGCCATCTAGCCCTGTACATTTTTTTTTTTTTTTTTTTTTTTTTTTTGAGAGAGACACAGAGAGAGACAGACAGAGAAAGAGGGAGAGGGAGACAGATAGAGAATGGGCGTGCCAGCAGTCTCTCAGCTGCAGTGAATGAAATCCAGATGCTTGCGCCCCCTTGTGGGCAAGTGCAGCATTGCGCCCTTGCATCACTTTGTATCTGGCTAAACGTAGGACCTGCAGATTGGAACCGAGTTCTTAGGCTTAGCAGGCAGGCACCTTAACCATTATGCTATCTCTCCAGCCCTCTTTTTTGTTTTTTTTTTTTTTGAGGTAAGGTCTCACTCTAGTGCAGGCTGACCTAGAATTCAGTATGTAGTCTGAGGCTGGCCTCAAACTCATGGTGATCCTCCTACATCTGCATCCCAAGTGCTGGGATTAAAGCCATGTGCCATGACACCTGATACCCTGTACTGTTTTGTGGGAGTCTTTCAACCAATCTATTTTTACTTATTATAAATATTTCTTCAGTTTGTAGTACTTTCTGTGTTACTTTATATTATTTTTGAGGTTGTAGGGATTTATTAATTTCGTGTAGGTTACCTAATTTGTTGCCATACAATTATCCTTCATGATCATTTTTTGTTTCTGCAAAGTAAATGGTAATGACTTCTTTTCCTTCTCATTTTATAATTTGAATATTTCTCATTTTCTTGGTTAGTCAATAAAAATGCTTATTTTACTCATTTTTTTCAAAGACTAGAGCAAAAGTTTACATTTGTTTCCTTTTCTCTATTTTTAATTATCTATGTTAATTTATGTTTTTAAATTATGTTCCTCTTTCGGCTTGTTTTTGCCTTAGTTTGATTATCAGTTCTAACTTATTAATATGAAAAATTACACTGTGGATTTTAGGTGCTGATAACTTCAAATTTCCTTTGAGTACTGATTTTGCTAAATGACATGAATTATTCATCTTTTAAAATTTAACTCACCACAAGGGTTTTTAATCTCATTTACATGAATAGCAGTCTCCTTAATAAGTAATGTTGGGCAAACAGGATGTCTACCAACAGACAAGTGGACCTTGACTCTTACTTCACACATGTATAATAAATCTCAAAATTGGATAAAGTCTTGAGAATGTGTTATAATTTCTTCCTTGAATAATGGTAGTTATTTTAAATTATCTTACTTAATTTTCACATATGTATGTATTTTAAAAATTTCCCCCAGTTATTAATTTCTAATTTTAATCCCATGTGATCAGAAGAAACATTCCCATCTTTCAATGTGTGGTTGGCATAGAAACAGCATGTCCACTCTGTGGCTGAGTTTCTGGTTTTGTAGCTATTCAAGGATGGATTCAACATTTGATTATTCCTTGACTTCATTGACATTATTTCTAGAGATTTTTTTTTTCATTCTCAGTCAGACTACATATTGGTTTTCTGCATGGGACTGATTTAACTGACTGTCACTGTTTTTGTTCTTTTTGCTGATGTCTGATCTTGTATTTGTGATATTTCCTCTTTAATAATATGATATTCAAAAGCTTAAAATGCACAAAACTGAACTTATGGCTGTTGTCACCAATGATGTTGTTTTGCTGTGGGCTGGATGGGTACATTTTTCAAACAATTAGCTGAACTCAGATCCTCAACATCAAATGTTGTACATGTGCTACTAACATGGCACTCATCTTGTTCTGGGTGGAAAGTAATTTGTGGATTAAAGTCTCATTCCAGGTCCATTAACTCAGAGTTCATAATAGTCAGGTAAGCTGTGCTAAATGCTGGCTCTACAGCCTCTCTAAGAAAAAGAAGACCCCCATGATAATAATCAAATAAAGAGCATTTCCTCCAAGTTAGTAATGATAACATTATTACTTACTATTATATACATCTCCTACTTTTACTTTGATAGTGTGCCTAATTTCAGCATGAAAGTGTAGTACCATATAGATTATAAGTGTTCAATAGGGATAAAACTGAGATGTTATAAATAATTCAACATAGTTTGAGCACTAGGTTAGGCTCTGGGATTATGACTATGAGTGTCTTGTCTAGGGTTGCTGTAAGATTTGTGTAAATTTTGTATATTACCTCACAAAATGTATGTTTTAAAAATCACACGCTCTAGCCATGTGTTGGGGCACACATCTTTAATCCCAGCACTTGGGAGGTAGAGGTAGGAGGATCACTATGAGTTTGAGGCCACCCTGATATTACATAGTGAGTTCCATGTCAGTCTGTGCTAGAGTGAGACCCTACCTCAAAAAAAAAAAAAAACTAACAAAAAAATCACACACTCTAATACAGAAATTAATTATGAATTAATCATGCTATCTAATTAATAGATAATGACATTTTATTCATTTTCTTTTTTGAGTATCTTGATATTTGAGTTGGACCTCTGAAAATACTACTTTAGTCATCTTTTTTGTACATATTTTTATTATTTATTTATTTTCAAGCAGAGGGAGGCAGAAAGAGAGGAGAGAGGAAGATCAAGAGAGATACAGAGGCAATGGGTGTGTTATGGCCTCCATCCACTGCAAACAACCTCCAGCTGAATGTACCACTTTGTGTATCTAGATTTATGTGTGAACTGGGAAATTGAACCAGGGTCATTAGGCTTTACAAGCAAGCACCTTAACCACCACGTCATCTTTCCAGCTCCTGCTTTAGTCATCTTGAATATCATCTTCATACAGAACTTTGGTGTCTGTAGTGGAGACGGTTCTGGAGCCATCAAAAAGATGCAAACAGTTCTTCCTTAGCTTAACTAAGTATTCTCTTGGATGCTTTTATATGTAGATGTGGCAATATGGTTGATTCTGAGCTAATTGGATTACATTTAGAAGAATCTACTTCAGCAAAATTATGTCTTAAAGTTTCCACACACATATTCTATTAGAGAAGTTTATCATAATAATTGTAGTGGTTTGAATTTTAAACATCCCCTGGTCTTGTGTGTTTGTAGTTAAGCAGCATACATAGTACCAAGCTGGTGGAGCCTTGCAGCAGGAGGCATATCACTTGGGATGGACCTTGAGATTTTTATCATCCAGTCACACTTGCCAGTGCTAATGATGTCACTCTTTCTACTTCCTCCAAAACCTCTGTGGAGCTGTGATGCCCAGCTGTCCACTCTTGCCATGCTTTCCTCACCATTGTGAAATTGCCCTCAAAACTATAAGCTCAAATTAAACCCCTTTCTTTCATGACCCTTTCTTTCATATGCTATTTTTGGTTAGATGTTTTCTTCCAGCAATGAGAAGGTAACTGCTACAACAATTAAACATGCCCCTAATTCATAAATACTAGAAGACAGAACTTATGTGCATCCTAGATCAGCTACCTGTGATCACAGGACATTGAGTGATCACACTCAGCTGAGAGTAAAACCTTTTAATATTTTTTTAATCTTTCAAATAACTATGTTTATACCTTTTAATTCAGACTGCTCTCATTCTTGGTTGGAGAATCTGTTTTATTTACAGATGTCAGAGAATACTGGGCCGAGTGAAAATCGATCAATACAACAAGAAAAGCTAGCCAACTATATATCACAAGATGTGTCACTTATACCACATCTGCTGGGTCCCAAGAGATGCAGTGGAAGCAGTGCTATGAGCACTGCTGTCACTGATAGCCCAAAAACCAGTTCTAGGGAGATGACAACAGACAATGTGGTACCTCATTACTCATAAAAAGAAGAAACCTAGAGGCTGCATAGAACTCAACACTAAATCAGACTGCTAACATGTTCATCGAGGATCAGGGAACATTGCAGAAGAAGAGATGGAGATATTTTAAGAGCCACAGAGTGGATAGGATTATCCCAAGGTACAGTCTGCAACCACAGAGACTGCATGAGGCCCTCAAGACTCCACAGTGAAAACCAGTAACCCCACTGAGGTGGTCCCTCAGTGGAATGGAAGCAGGCATGAGGGATACGAGTATAACCTTAAAAATAAAATTTTATGAAATTTGCAGGATAATAAATAGATCTGGGAAGGTTTATACTTACTGAGGTAACCCAGGCCCAGAAAGACAAATGTCACATGTTCTCTCTCATATGTGGATCCTAGTTACAAATGATTGGACTTTTATGGGAGTTGGAATACAACTCAGTAGCAGAGGCCAGTAAGAGAGAAAGGGGATATAAAGGGAATAGAAAGGGAGGAGGGGGACTTAATAGGATGGTATTGTATATATGTAAGTAGAAGAACAGATTAATGATGATGAAAAGAGGTCAGGGGAAGAGATTGAGTAAAGTAAAAGTGGAGGGAGGGCTAATCAAAATCTAAGAGTATATAAGTAAGTCATATGAAAATTTACTTTTTGGACAATAGAACACTCAAGAGCCATACATTGTTACTAGAAAATTTTCAGTGTTAGGGATGGATACATTCCAGTGAATTCTTGGTCAGGGAGGTCACAGATACCCCCCAAACATTATAGGCCATTGCCAAAGCCCTTGGTTTCCCACCATGAATAGATGGCACTACTGCTGAAGACTCCACATACTTAGGCGACAAGGTCAATGAGAAATCCTGCTGGAGCTGAGCTGATAGCCTCCTCCATGTGGACCAGATGACAGAAAGCTGAAAAAAGTGACACAAGCATGCAGTTCAACAGGAGAGAGAAAACACCAGTGAAGATACTCAACAGTGAACACTGCAAGCTTTAAATATGGCCAGCCAGGCCAAATGAGCCAACGGGTGCAATAGTGGCATGTCTGTTGTGGGGGAAACCACCAGCTCTGTAATTGGACTGGAGGCCTGCTCCATGGGAGGGAATACATCCCTGATACTGGAATCCTATGACAGGGGTAGTCATGAACGCTAGGGGTGTAATGTCTGCTGGTGTCTGGCTAAATGTATATACTATGCTCACCAAACTGCCCAGTAGGCACTTCTCTTAATGTCCACAACCATATATTAATGCTACTCTCACTTTTGGTTAGAGAAGCTTCTCTTTTCAGATGGTGGTGACCTTGGGATGAGTCAGAAGGTACCATGATGCTGGGAAGAAGAGACAGAGGAGTGTTCAGCACTGAAACATCTCTAACACATCTTCCAAGGCTCAGGGTCCATTGCAGAAGAGGGAGCAGAAAGAATGTAAGAGCCAAAGGAACAGCAGGACTCCTTACAACGTGCTCCTCCAGACACAAAATGGCCTGGATATCCATGACTTCATAGGGCCTGACACAATCTACACAAGACCATCATAATAGGAGGAAAAGATCATGACATCAAAATTAAAAGATACTGATTGAGAGGGGCAGGGAATACAGAGTATGTGATGGAGAGTGGAGTTTCAAAGGAGAAAGTGGGGGGGAGGGAAGGAAGTACCATGGGATATTATCTACAATTAAGGAAGTTGTCCATAAAAATAAATTAATTAAAAAAACAAAAAAAAGAGAAGGGCTGGTAAGATGGCTTAGTGGTTAAGGCATCTGCCTGCAAAGCCAAAGGATCCTGGTTCAATTCTCCAGCACCCATATAAGTCAGATGCACAAGGGGGCTCATGCATCTGGAGTTCATTTGCAGTGGCTGGAAGCCCTGGTGCACCCATTCTCTCTCCCCCCCTCTCTCCTCCCCCCTATCTCTCCTCCCCCCTCTCTGTCTCTTTCTCAAACAAATAAATATATTTTAAAAAAAATAAGAAAGCAAGTGAGAAAAGGGAGAGAAATGGGAAGGATAGCTGAAAGGAAAGAGGGGAGGAATGGAAAGAGGGGAGAGGAAAGAAGAATGGGAAGAAAAGGGTGGGGAAGGACAGGAGAAGACAGGAATTATTTGCACTTACGGTTTTGAGGGCAGTTTCATCATAGGGGAGAAAGAAGAGGAGTGCCTGCAGATAACTGGGCACTGCATCTCCCCATCAGGAGGCAGGAGGAAAAAGGAGAGATCTTACTGGCACTGGCAAACTGGGCTGGATTATGAAATACCAGTGACATACCTCCTCCAGCAAGGCTGCCCCAGCTGGGATCACGAATGAGGCTTAATCACAAACATATGAGGCTATGAGAGACATTTAACATTCAAACCACCATGTGGAGGAAAGGGACAGGACAGGACAGGGAGGGGAGATAAAGGGAGGAGAAGAAAAGGAGAAAGAACTGCTTTTTTCACATGCAGAGCCCTGGGCTGGGTGCTCTGCCCTCCTTTGGTATTTTCTGTAAGGAAGGCATGGAAGGAAGGAGCCAAAAAGTCATAGGAGGAGGGAAAACTGAGACCTGAGCTCGACAGGTGTGGATTTGAACCTTAGATCATCCTCCTCCATGAGTGTGATGGTGGGAATGTTGACTTGTGTCTCTGTTTTGAGTCGTTCATGAGTAATCCAGGGTTAGAACACCAGCCTGGTGTGCAGTCACTGCTCAGCCCTGATGGCTCTTTGCAGTGATGTGGACAGGTGGAGAGAGGAAGGGCTGTGAGTGATGTTCTCTGAGCCTGGATGGCCTGACCACATGCCCATCTCCAGCCCTGAGCAATAGCCTGAACTTGGCCTTTTGTCCCCACCAGGGCTGTAATATACAGCAGATGTGAGAGGCTCTGAAGTTCCTTGCTGAGAGGGTCTTTGTCCTGGAGCACATGATAGGGTTCATGGTGAGTAGTGACCAGCCCACCTTCCCATGCCCTTCTGGCCTCATGGTGATTACTGAAGTTCTCTGGTCACTTCCTTCAGGGATCTATTACTTGAGAGTCAGATGATCCTTGCCAAGCATTTGAATGGATGAGGAAAATGGGTGGGAATAAGGATGAGTGAATGAATGAATTAGTGATTGAATGAATGACATAAATAAATAAATGAGGGAATGAGTGGAAAAATGAGTGAATAAATGCAGTAGTTAGGAGATGATTGAATGAATAAATGAATGTCCTATAGAATGAATGAAGAAATAAGTAGATCCTTGCTCAAAGATCCCTATGGAATAAGTCTAGTGTGTAAACACTGCTCCCCCAGACCCTCCCCAGCACCCCAGGACTCATTGTGAGACAGCTAGCTATGCAGGCCAGCTCCAACCTCCCACAGACCCACAGCACCTTAACTGCTAAGCCATCCCTCCAACCCCTGAACTTCTCTTTAAAGTGTTCATCTACTACTTTATAAATATATTGGTCACTTTACTCCACAAAATGAAAAATTACACCTCAGTGTTTTCCTTCAGCTTGCCAGATTAGGTTGCCTTTTATATTTTAAAAAAGTGACAAATTGGCCAGGCTTATAATCCCAGCACTCAGTGTGCTGGGGTAAAAGAAGCATGAATTCAAGGCCACCCTGGGATGTAGAGCCAGTTCCAGGTTAGCCTGGTCTACATAAAGAAATCCAACCCACTTGGTAAAGCTACTTCCTAAGACCAGCACAGCATCCCTGTGGCCTGCTTCCTTCCATCGTCCCCATCCCCACATTCCTGGTCCCTGTGCTGATGCTGGGGACTACACTGGCTGTCCCTTTATATCATTTACATTTGTTTTCTGGGACAAAATACCTGACGAACATCATTTAAGGGAGGAAGGGCTTTATTTCAGTTTCCAGTTCCAGGTTATAGTCCATCATGGCAGGAAATGCATGGTGGCAGGAGCCTGAGGCAGCTGGTCACATTCACTCCACAGTGAGGAAGCAGAGAACGAGAGAGGGAGAGCAGTGAATATTGGTGCTCAGCTAACACTCTTCTTTTTACACAGCCCAGCCTATGGAATAGTGCCACCCACAGTTGAGAGAGCTCTTCCTACCTCCGTTAACCTAATCTGGTTAATCCCTCACAAGTGATTCCAGGTCATGTAAAGTTGACAAACAATATGTAACCATCACAGTCTCTGTGTGTCCTGATGCTTCTGTCTACCTGTCCAAAGACCATAGTCACCTAACACTGACCTTAGATGCCTGTAGGGAAGTTATGAGGGAAGATGCCAGAGCCCAGCTTCTGAATGAAGGAGTCCACAGCTAATACCTCTAGGGCGCCCAGGAGGTGACACAACTCAGCACTCGATAACATGACCAGTGAGGTGTAGAACTGCAGAGAAATCAGGGCTCTGTAACTACTGGAAACATTTGGGACCAATCCTGAATTGCCCCGACCCTTGCTGGCCTAAAACATGGTATCTAGCTGGGAAAGAGCAGCTAAGGGTTGTCTCCAGCTACCATGCCCATACTGTCATCTGAGAGAACAGAAAACTCATTCATGGCCCATGGCTGGGGCAGGCTGCTTTCAGATACATGATGTCACCTCATGGAAACCAGACAACTGGTCCCAGGAAACCTTTGAGGACCTAGTGTTGAGGCCCTGGGGATTCCTTGGTTTGGTTAACTCTGTGAACAAACATTCATACCCAGAAAAGAGTCAGAATTTGGACCTGGACTGGCTGGGGTGGATGTCATGCACAGGTGGGTGGTGTGAATGAGTGGCCTATGTGCTCAGGGGGTTAAGAGTGAGCGGGGGGTGGAGTCAGTCAGCTTTAATAAACTCACTAGCGATATAGGATACTTGCCACCCCCCATACCTGTGGCAGCACATACAGTGTCCAGCTGAGAGCTGATGCTAATGGGACTTTTCCACCAGCCCAGCATGCATATGGGCTTTGTCCCAGAACAGCTGTCAACACTGAGTGAGGTGAGATAACAGGTTCATCTTTAATGTAATCTTCCAGAATTCCTTGGCTCAGAACTCACTGGAGGCCTTACTTTTCTGTGAGCTCACAGGTCATGTCCTGAGAGCCAAAAGTGAACCATAAGAAATGTAACACTGGGACAGAGGAGATGGATCAGTGGTTATAGGAGCTTGCTTGCAAACCCTGCTGGTATGGTTTCAATTTCCCAGCCATCCACATAAAGCTCCAAAAAGGACATTCATTTGTAGCAATATATTTTTTCATTTGCATATATGTGCAAATTAAATATAAAAATTACAAAAAGAAGGCTGGATAAATGGCTTAGCAGTTAAGTGCTTGCTTGTAAAGCCTACGGACCCTGGTTCAAGGTTAGCTTCCCCAGTACCCACGTAATTCAGATGCACAAGGTGGTGCATGCATCTGGAGTTCATTTTCAGTGGCTGGAGGCCATGGTGCACCCATTCTCTCTTTCTCTCTGTTTCTCTGATGCTCTCAAATAAATAAAAATAAACAAAAAATTAAAATAAATAAAATAAAAATTAGAAAAAGAAAAGAAATGGAATCCAGGGAATATGAATATGGATCAATTAGTGAAATGCTTATTTCACAAGCATGAGAGCCTAAGTTCTATCTCCAGAGCCCACACTAAAAAGTAAAGTAAAATAAATCTGGGCATAGTGGCATGTACTTGGAATCCCAGCACTGGGGAGGAGGAGACAGGCAGGCATCCCCAGGGCTTGATGACTAGCCAATCTAGCTAATTGGTGCATTCCAGGTAAGTGAGAGACCTTGTGTCCCAAAAAAAGCCAGGATTGCCATGAGTTCAAGGCCACCCTGAGACTACATACTGAATTCCAGATCAGCCTGGGCTACAGTGAAACCCTACCTTGATAAACAAACAAAAAAGGCCAGGCTTAGTGACACATGCCTTTAATCTCAACACTCAAGAGACTGAGGTGGAGGACAGCTGTGAGTTTGAGGCCATCCTGAGCTATAGAACTCCAAACCAGCCTGGACAACAGTGAGAGCCTGACTCAAAAAAGTGGATGGTATTCCTGAGAAACAACATCTGAGGCATCCTCTGACCTCCACATGTACACACACATGTACATACTCCCCACACACACACATGAACATGCACACACAGGAACACACACAAAAGATGTAGATGCCAAATGATCAAGGAAGCAGATGCCCTTTGCTCCCTTGACATGGCTACTTGGCTATATTCACAAATCCCAGCTGGAAGCTTGTAGCATTTTTAGTGTATACCATGTCCAGTAGTGACCTATGTCATCACCTTTGTGGCTGATCTCCCCAAGGATGTCAAAGCCATCATTTCCCTGTGGGGCCCGAGGCCTTGAGGGAAACTCCCTATGCTTTCCTCAAGGGAGGTTGGAGGGTTTGTATAACGTATGCATGTGTTTATTTGTAATAGAGTCTCTCAATGATTGTGGAACTTGCTGTGTTCATGAGTTCTAGCAATTCTATTCGCTGTGCTCTCCACAGGACTAGGGTTACAAATATATGTGGCCATGACCAAAATATTCATGGGTGCTGGAGAATCAAACTCAGCCAATCTCAAGCCTACTAAAGCCATTAGGGCTTTGCACAGGAACCACTCTTTTTCCTGCTGAGACATCTCCCTGGATATATTTTTATTTGTATGGGACACATAAAAACTGTCCTGTTATGCACACTAATCAGGGGAGCCACACATCTCATTTAGTCTTTTTGGCCTCAAATTTACACTTTTGGCCTCTACATCCTCTCAGCGCTCTATGGAGGCATTGAGACCTGGGAGAAGCTGGGGCTGGGAAGGTGCTCAGAGGTCAGTAGATGGTGCTGTGGGACTCAGGCCTTCCCTGGCATATAAACATCTAAAAATGTTCTGCATCCCTACCCATCAGGGAAGTGCAGATTAAAACTATGTTGAGATTCCATCTCACTCCTGTCAGGTTGGCTACCATCATGAAAACAAATGACCATAAATGCTGGTGATGATGCAGAAAAAGAGGAACACTTCTAAACTGTTGGTGGGAATGTAATCTGGTCCAGCCATTGTGGAAATCAGTGTGGAGGTTCCTAAGACAGCTAAAAATAGATCTACCACATGACCCAGCTATACCACTCCTAGGCATATATCCTAAGGACTCGTCTCGCTACCTTAGAGAAACTTGTTCAACCATGTTTATTGCTACTCTATTCACAATAGCTAGGAAATGGAACCAGCCTAGGTGTCCCTCAACTGATGAGTGGATAATGAAGATGTAGCACATTTACATGATGGAGTTCTACTCAGCAGTAAAGAAAAATGAAGCTATGAAATTTGCTGGAAAATGGATGGATTTGGAAAGGTTATACCTAGTGAGGTAACCCAGACCCAGAAAGCCAAACATCACATGTTCTCTCTCATATGTGGATCCTAGCTATGAATGATTGGACTTCTATGTGAGTAGGAATAAAACTCAGTAGCAGAAGCCAGTAAGCTAGAAAGAGGATATAAATGGAGTAATGGAGGGAGGGGGGACTTAATAGGATGGTATGGTATATATGTGAGTAGAATCACAGATCAATGGGGGAGAAAAGGCCTAAGTGAGGTCAGGGGAAGAGATTGAGTAGAAGAAAGGTGAAGGGAGGCCTAATCAAAATCTAAAAGGATATAAATAATTCATATGGAAACCTACTTTTCTGGACAATGGAACACTCAGAAGCAATAGATTTTGTTTGTTTTTTTTTTTGGTATTTATCAAGGCTGACCTGGATTTTTAATAGAAAATTTTCAGTGCCAGGAATGGGATACCTTCCAGTGAGTTGTCAGCTAGAGAGGTCACAGATACCCACAAAACATTATAGGCCATTGCTGAGGCCCTTGGTTTCCCACCAGGTCACTGAGAAATCCTGCTGGAGCTGAGCTGATAGCCTCCTCCATGTGCACCAGATGACAGAAAGTTGGGAAAAGTAATGCTGCATGCAGTTCAATGGGAGAGAGAAAACACCAGTGAAGGTACTCAACTGTGGACACTGAAGCTTTAAACTTGGCCAGCAAGGCCAAATGAGTCAACGGGTACAATAGTGGCATGTCTGTTATGGGGAAAACCAACTGCTCTCTAAGTGGACTGGAGGCCTGCTCCATGGGAGGGAATACATGCCTGATACTGAAAACCTACGACAGGGGTAGTCATGAGCCCTATGGGGGTAATTTCTGCTGGTGTCTGGCTAAATGTATATACTATGCTCACTAAACTGCCCAATAAGCACTTCTCTTAATGTCCATACTCTCACTTTTGGTTAGAGAAGCTTCTCTTTTCAGATGGTGGTCACGTTGGGATGACTCAGAAGGCACCATGGGTGCTGAGAAGAAGGGACAGAGGAGTGCTCAGCACTGAAACATCTCTAACACACCTTCCAAGGCTTAGGGTCCATTGCAGAAGAGGGAGTGAAAAGAATGAAGGAGCCAAAGGAAGGGTTGGGTTCCTTACACTGTGCTCCTCCAGACACAAAATGGCTTGGATATCCATGACTTTACAATGCCTGACACTACCTACACAAAACCATCATAACAGGAGGAAAATATGATGACATCAAAATGAAAAGAGAGACTGATTGAGAGGGGGAGGGGATATGATGGAGAGTGGAGTTTCAAAGGGGGAAGTGGGGGTAGGGACGGAGTACCATGGGACATTGTCTACAATTAAGGATGTTGTCAATAAAAAAATTGAATGAATACAGACAGTTGTCATGTTCTGGATCCAGTGTTCCAAAAAGTTTTAATACATTCTACTTTAGATTATCTCCTAGAACTTTAGAGCTCAATTTTTCCAAAACTTTGGGCTTTTAGCATCTTGTTTTTACATCCATCATTTGTTCCTGGAATCAACTTGTAAGCACATTTGTTTCATTTTTTAAAATTTACCTCAGAAGTGCTGGGGAATCAGACCTAGGAACTTTGTGCATGCTTAGACAAGTATTTACTACTGAGATACACTGCTTACATTGAGTATTTTGGGGGACAGTGTGTGCCTAGAGTTCCCTAGTGAGGTGCTACAGGACGTGGACTGATCCTGGCATGTACAGAGCTGTGGGTTTCATTCCTAGTACCATCAAAAAATATATATATATATTTGTAATCTCCCTCAAGGTTGCTATGGTGCCACCCAGAGTCAGAGGCAGGTTTTCTCCTAAGGCTTTCCCTGATGGGCCCCACCTTCCTGTGGTGAGCAGAGGATCCTGAGGAGTTTCCTGCCCACCCAGCTGGTTCCAAGTCCCTGAGGTCCATCCTGGAAGGACCTTCAAAGGCCTTGGCCATTGTTGATAGGACACCAGTATGGAATCTGCTTGTAGAGGCAGTTTATTCAGCCAAAAGTGTGGAAATAATCTTTAAATTCTCCTAAA
The DNA here is from genome assembly GCA_036365145.1 of Orientallactaga sibirica. Classification (NCBI taxonomy): domain Eukaryota; kingdom Metazoa; phylum Chordata; class Mammalia; order Rodentia; family Dipodidae; genus Orientallactaga; species Orientallactaga sibirica. Next base: position 29,356 of record JAEOAD010000425.1, on the reverse strand, counting down.
AGTGACCCCCTTTTGATTTATACAAGTAGCCACTGTCAACTGGCCTGAGCTGTGGATCCTGAATGGAAAATGAGAATCCAAAAGCCAGATGTCTTCCTCAGTCCAGTTACCCTCAATGAGACACAGCTGCTGACTGTAGGAGCCATTGGGGCCAAGGGCAGGGCTCACTCTCTATCCTAGCTGCCCCAAAGGCCCTTCTGGGATTGCTGCCCATTGTCTACTGGGTCCACTCAGGGGTCACCAAGACTTCAAAGAGACCCAATTTGACCAGACATGCTCAGGAATGGCCACAGCCATGAGACTGTTTCTACCCTGGGGAACTGGAGGTCAGTAAGACCCCAAGGGCCACAGAGATGGTGGTGGCAGTCCATTCTACTTATGGTGCAAATGAAGAGTAGATCAGACGGGGAGGTTCTGTGGAGACCTGTGGGGGATGTGGCTGTAGAACTGGCTATATTCCCAGCCTTGGACTCCTGGAGGCCAAGAGATTTGGAATTGCCTTTGTAAGACTCAGGGTGGGGGTTCTGCTGGCTCACTGGCCCTCATGGAGGTGGACAAATATTTTCTGAGAGTCTATAGTATGCTAGGCCTGGTGTAGGGGACTAAGGGTATCACAGTGGGCAAAAATCCCATTCCACCTGATTCTCACTCTCAGGATATATGGAAACAGCTCACAACTCTCCTAGAAAAGTATTTGGTACTCTGAAAGCAACCCAAATGTGACTTAGCCAAGTACAGGTGTCTGGGACTATCCTGTTGTCACTATGCTGAAACTAGAAGTCAAGATCAGGGTACTGTGGTGCAAAAGTATTCCCAACAGAGGGAACAGCATAGGAAAAGGCCCCCGGGCAGCCAAGGGGACAGTGAGAGATTAGCATGAAGTTAGTTTATTTGTTTGTTTGTTTATTAATTTATTAATTTATTTTTGCAGTACTAGGGATGGAACTCAGGACCTCAAGCATGCTAGGCAAGTACTCTACCAAAGAGCCATGCCCCAGCCCCTCACTGGGGGATTCTAGGCTAGTGCTCTGCTGAGTCACACACTCAGCCCCTCACTGACTGAATTTTAGCAAGTGTTCTATAACTGAGCTACATCCCCAGCACTCTCAGTGCCATATTCCCAGGAGGAGTCAGACCCCTGGGTTGACAGGCCCAGCTATCATGAAGCCAGGCACCTCAGGCAAGCAGGTGGCCATGGCCTGAGATGTCTTGGCTCTGCCTGGTTCTGTTGGACACAAACTAGTCTAGTAAGTTCTCAGGGGCATATACAGGGCTCTCAGTCTTTTTAGAAAAGGCAGTCTTAGAAGAAGAGAAAGGCAGGCCTTCAGTGTAGGGAGAGTTCTAGAATCCTCTTCTGCTGTGGATGGCTCAGTGATGTGATGTGATCCTGATGTGATCAAGGGGCCTTGCTCCTGACTTCCCTGAGGGACAAAAGTGCCAAGTGCAGTTCGCCCTACCTCAAATGTGTCATTATTCTCCTCCCTTCTTCACACTTTCCCTCCCTCCCTTTTCCTATCTCCCCTTTCTCTACTCTTCCTTTTTTTCATTTTTTCTTTCATATTGTTTTTAGGATTTAAAATGTTTAATTTTAGTTTTGTATTTATTTAAATATTTATATGATTGTGTGTGTATGAGCACACCAGTGTCTCATGATACTGCTAAAGAATGTCCATCTGACTTTATCTGGGTGCTGAGGAGTTGAACCAGGTTGGAAGGTTTTGACCACAAGGGAATGCAAACAGGTGTCTTTAACCACTGATCAGTCTCCCAAGTCCCTGTTTTGTTTTGATTTAATTTTTGACAAAGGACCATCTCTCTTGCCCAGCTGACCTGGAGTTCACTATGTACTCTCAGGCTGACCTCACACTCAAAGGGATCCTCTTATCCCTGAGTCCTGATTGGCTGGGATTAAAGGTCCTGATTGTGGGATTAAAGGCATGTACCACCATGCCCAGCTTGTTTTGTTTTTATACAGGGTCCTACTATGTATCCTAGGCTGGCCTCATGTTAGAAACCCTGGAAGATAGGGCCAGATTTGAGAAAGGTGTTCTATGGGATCCTGTCATTGAAGGGACATATTGGCTCCACATGTTCCTCTTTCTGGCTTCCTGTTTCCTGACTGCTAAGAGGTCAACAGCTTTGCTCTGCCCTGGTTTTCTGCCACCATGATGCTCTGCTTCTCCACAGACCCAAAGCAATGGGGTCAGCTGACTATGGACTGAAAACTTCTGAAACTGTGAGCCAAAAGTAAAATAAATACTTCTTCCCAAATATTGCTTGTTCAGTTAAATTACTTTCAATGGGAAAAAGTGATTAACATACTTCCATTATTAACATGCAGAAATATATATTTTTGCAGCGTCCATTGTGGAAGAGGTATGGAAAAAGAATGTAAGAGCCAAAGGAAGGGTAGGACTCCTCACAGCATGCTCCTCCAGAAACAAAATGGCCTGGATGTCCATGACCTCTCAGTGCTTGAAACTACCTACACAACAGCATCATAATTAAAAGAGAGACTGATTGAGAGAGGGATGGATGGAGAGTGTTTCAAAGATGGGGGGGGAGGGAGTACCATGGGATATTTCAAAGGGGAAACATTAGTTAAAAGAAGCCTGCTCATGTCTGACTAAATGTAATATTATTCAGAAATTGGCCTTTTCAGATTCGTGGTGTTCACACTTAACGCCTTTACTTGGGGGGCAACTGTCCAGACAGAAATTGGCCTTGATATCCATGACCTTGCAGTGCCTAGTGGGACCCTTTGGTCTGCAAAATTAAAAGAGACTAATGGAGTTGTCAGTAAAAATAAATTTTTTTTTGTAAGGAATTTTTAAAAAAAATTTTTTTTAAAAATTTTTAAAAAAAAAAAAAAAAATATATTTTCTGTATAAAGAGCCTTTGACAAAAATCAGTGTGTATGTAATATTTTCTCCCATCCCAAGTCTGGTCTTTCCACAGTCTCAATTGTATATTTTGATGGACAGTTTTAATTATGATAGTCCAATTTAGTCCTATGTATTTGATCTTAGATGCCTTGCCTGTGCTGGTTAAGAAATCTTTGCTTACCCTTTAAATGTACCTTGAATTCATCTCTTCTCCTTACCAAACCTGCCCCTGCCCAGCTGTCTCTGATCAGTTTCTCCTGATTTCTCTACCCTCCTCCACACTGACCTTCTCCCCTGGCTTCTGCACCCTCTATCCTTCTTCCCTACTTGCAGTCCATATGACCCCTTCTGCCTGTGGACAGGCCTGTCCCATCTTGGCATCCCTGAGACTGGCACAAGCTTTCATATGTGCTAGGTGCTCAATAAAACCATAAATTAAGGTCTTGGTGTCCAGCTGTGGAGTATTAAACTTGTTAATTAGTTCTACACACCACCTCATCAGGAATACCTGAACAAAGCCAGGGAAACAAGAGTTATGGAAAAATCAACATGGATAGGAAAGTTTCCTATCCTCTAAACTGGAGTGTTACTCACACAAACATCACCCAAACTTACATCTTTGTGTTTTTTTATTTTTTTTTGCTCAGCCCCCAAAACTCTATGGCAAACTCAGAGCATGTGGCTCTGAATAATGCTGGAATCAAAAAGCCCTGAACTGGGGAACCCTAATGGGCAGGGCTGCTGAGTGCTAGGCAGCTGTCTGAGGCCAGCTGCTTCCCTTGGAACCCCAACTTTCCTTCAAGAATTAGGGAGAGACTGAATAGAATGACCTTGAGACCCCAGCAGGACCTTGGCATTGTTGAGATTCCCATGGAACCCATGGCCGCAGACACGCTAGGAAAATGTTCTACAGATCAAAGCCCCACCTCTCACAGGAGGATTTTCCCCAGGTTCTTTACTGCTGACCTGTATCCTTGCCCTTAGGTCACACTATGTATCCCAGGTTGGCCTTAAACTTGTCATCTTCATGTTCAGCCTCCTGAGCACATGGAATGACAGGCCTGAACTACCAGGCCTTGTTCTTGATGCCCTGCCATTTTCAATGACATCTATACAGCAGTTCCCAGACTACAAGAAACCATTTGAGGTTGAAGGCATCATAGAAAACCCTTCCCATGGTGGATCCCCTTAGATCTTGGCCTCTCACAGCTTTGGGACATGAGTACTAGGATCCCTTTTAAGCAAGAGAGAAACTGAGGATGGAGAGGACTAAATGATGTACCAGACAGAAGATGTAGCAGGATGGGATCTGTCCCTATGGGTCCAGGAAAGTATCTGCTTCCAGCTACCAGAGCAGCCAGAACTAGGAACTACATTGGGTCCTGAATGAAGGAGACTGATGTCACCTGGAACTATGGGGAATTTGTGGGGCTTAAGCAGGCTCAGTGATAAAGATAGGATGAGAGAGCTGAGTGAGGCCCTGTGCATTTGGGGTATCCTCTGTTGCCAGTGGTACCAGGTCCCACTAAGGACCTATGCACATTTTCCATTATTTATGTTACTGTGGCAAAGTCAAAATTTCTGGGTCCCCAAAATTGGTGACTGCACAGATTCTGGTTTAACCAGAGTCTACTTTTTGGCCTCTATAACCAGCATCCACATTTGTCGGGTCCTACAGCCATGGGAAGTACCTTCTGTTCCCCAAATGGATCCCCTATAGATGGATTTCCTTCTCATGACACTAAGAGATGACTTGGTCTAGGCCAATGTCAAGTCAGTGTCCCAGGTTCCAAAGATGCAGGTGGGATCCATATAAATGGATTGGGTGATTCTACATTGACACACTCTTGGAAGTGCCTCTGTAGACCAAGAACTCTGCCTCACAGCCATTGATAATGTTATAGAAGAGGAAGTAGACAATCCCACCTCCACAGGCTCCACCAGCCTCCTCTCACTCCCCCATAGGTGGAGGCTGTGACAGGCTGTGGAGCCATCCTCATACCCTGAACAGAAACAACACTGTCGTTGGTCATCAGCGTGTCCCTGGGTGTGGAGGGAACATATAATCACCCAGGGTCACCAAAAGCCCAGTGAGCCTAGGAAGGGATGTCATGAGCATAGCTCAGGGATTGACCCAGCCTCTAGGGTCCAAAGCAGGCTTCCATTGGGCTCTGTGTCTCTCTGCTCCACTAGAACAGTCCCCATGTACACTTACTATAGACCACTGTCACAGGACTTCACCTCCATGGTCAGTCCAAGGGCCTGCACTACAGCTAGCTGTGGCCATATCCCATTCAGACATCATAAGCTAAGCTGGTCATTTCTGTTCCCAGCCCTGCCTCCATCCATTCTACTAACAACTGGCTTTGTTCTCCCTCCCTAAGCCTGGCTCCCATCAGCATCTCTGTCTCTATGCTGACCTACTGGTCCTTTTCCATGTCAACACTCATGAGCCCCTGGAAATTGCAGCCTTCCTCCCCCACCTTTCTTCCTCAGTTTGCCTCTCTGGCTCCGATTCCTACTTCACTAAAGTGCTTGCTAGAATCCTCCAGTGAGGGGCTGAGGGTGACTCAGTAGCAGAGCACCTCCTAGAATCCCCCAGTGAGACATTGTGGACATGGCTCAGCTGTAGAGTTCTTGCTTAGAATCTATCCATGAGGGGCTGGGGGTGTGTCTCAGCCTGCTTAGAATGCCCCAGTGAGGGGCTGGGCCATGGTAGAGGACTTGACTATTTGGGCAAGGCACTGGGTTCCATGCTCAACACAACAAGAAGAGGACCAAAAGGAGAATGAGGAAGGAGAAAAGATTCTGATGTCCACCATGGGCCTTAATACCCAATATCTTCCTCATATTATTGGGAAAACTGAGGCCCAGAGAGAAGAAGGGGCTTTTCCAAGGTTTCCTGGGATCTTTGATGACAGCAGGTGACCTAACAACTCCTATCCAGACCCCTTTCCTGGTCATGCTGCTCCACAACCACTCAATGTGGACCTGGGAAGCCCCTCCAAGTCATGCGGTCAGAGGTCTATTTTCCCCACCTTATAGGACCAGCCTGCTGATGGCCACCAATAGCTACGGGTTTGGGTTTGTTTCTTGGATAGGTTTTATTGACAAAGGGTCTAATGTATCCCTCGCTGACATCAAAATCAACATGTGGCTAAGAATGACCTTGAATTCCTCATCCACTTCCCAAGTGGTGGGATTACACACATGAGCCACCACACCTGGCTCAATGCTTAGATTTTGATGAACACTAATGGATCAGGACTGTGAACCTATCTGAGTGCCCAGCTCCAGGCTGGCATTATTCCCACTCAGTTCCCTTCATACCCAGTGCACCCAGGTACTAGACATGATACCTCAACTTATCACTGAGGCAACATTAATAAGAGAAATGGGATGTAACCACCCCCTGTGGACATCCAGGGTGTCCAGATCCTCACATACGATTGAGTTTGGACTGTCCCTGTCTCCCCCACCAGGCCGGGTCATAGCTCTCTGTGTCTTTCCATCAGACTGAGTCAAGGTCCTTTATGTCTCCCCACAAGACTGGCTAGGTCTCCTCTGTGTCTCCCCCATTACATTGGGTCAGGGCCCTCTGTGTGTCCCCCATCAGACTGGGAGACCATGGGAAGATACAACATTGACTTCTCTGAGCAGGTGTTTGGCATCTGTCCCCAGCCCTGCAGCTCAGGCCAGGTGGAGTTGGGCCAGGGCTGCAGGCCCTCCAAGGTAGACCAAGCAGAAGAGTCATGGACTTTAAGCCAGTGAAGCTGGAGTGGTGCAAGGGTCCTGATCAGGACTGAGTGGGGTCACTGCCTTCAAATCCACAGCATCCCTGTTTTCATCACCTAGCTGAAAATTCCAGTCTGTGAAGAGACCTTACTACTGTGGCTGGCCCCTCAGCTTCCTGAGGACCAGGCACAGCTGTGGGACACTCACCTTAGCCAGTGACACCCTGCCTCCTCCCTCAGCTCTGAGCACTGTGAGTGTCATAAAATAGCCTGCGTACTGTCTGCTTGCCATTGTGGGGCATCTCATTGCAAAATTTCCTTATCACAATTAGAGGAAAAGACAGTGCCCACCCCAGCCTGCTGTCCTCCTGGCTGCCAGCCTCTCCCAACATCATTGCACACAGCCCTACAAAAGTTTACATGACAAGATCAGCTGGATTCCTAGGTCGTGTGTTCCTGAAAAACTAGAGAGAAGCTGCAGTACTGTAGTCCCACCAAGGCCCTGGGTCACTGCTCCAGCTTAGCCAAAGCCTGACAGATGCATCATGAGCCTTAAGCCTCTACTTCCCAATCCACCAAACAGGCTGAGGACCTTCAGAGATAAAAAGCACTCTTCCCTTCCCATGAGCATCCCAAAGGGTCCCAACTAAATTCCTGTTTTCCCCTAGTACCCAACTCACATTAGAGCAGAAGGTGCCTCCTTATAGGCTATGCCCACAGCTCCTCAGTGGGGGATTCTAGGCAGAAACTCTTCCACTAAGCCACACCCCAGCCCCTCAGTGGAGGAGTCAAGGCAAGTGCTCTGCCACTGAGCCACCCCACACTCCCACACTGGGGTTTTCTAGACAGGAGCTCTATAACTGAGCCAGACCTCAGCCTCTCACTGGAGGAATTTCAGTAAGTGCTGTCCTGCTGAGCCACACCCCTGCTCCTTTCTGGGAGATTCTAGACAAGCACTCTATAGAAATATTAAGGTGTAAACAGCAACTCAGACCACCCAAGATCAACCCTGAGTGTGTCGGAGTCCAGATCTTGATCTCCAGGGCCAGTCAGAGGCAGCCTGAGGGGAGGGTGACAACACTGCCTACCTCCCTGTACAGCCACAGCCCAGTCTGACCCTTCCTTTCAGTCATAGCAGCCCTCCAACTTGGAGATGACTATGCAGAGGATACCCCAGAGTCAGGAGAGAAAGGGAACAGAGATGGCCCCATTTTCTAGCCCCAGACAGGATATTGAGTCCCAGGAGACTGTTAGTGGTTCCATTATAGTTATTCTTTTCTCGGAGCACCTGGAACAACCATCATGACCTCTCTGAGCATGCTCCGACTCCTTATTGGTGAATACAGCTCTCTGATCCTTTCACTGGAACTGTGGTGGCTACAGAATTGGACAAGGTGAGTATTTTTAGAACCACTTTCCCCATAGCTCTTTGCCTGTCACTCACCATCAAAAGGGGACAGACAGGCAAAAGAGGCAGGTAGATGAGGGAAATAAGCTGGGAATGATGGCACATGTCTTTAATGCCAGCACTCAGGAGGCTGAGGTAGGATGGTCACTGTGATTTTGAGGCTTGCCTGAGATTACACAGTGAATTCCAGGTCAGCCTGGGCTAGACCCTGAGACCCTCCCTCAAAAAAAAAAAAAAAAAAAAAAAGGGTGGAATCTTAATAGGAAGGAAGTGGAAGGTGCTGTCTTGATTGTGGGTAATGAGCCTAGGTGGAAACTGATGCAGGGCCTGGGGTGGTGTGTGCTTCCAGGGGACGGTGCTTGGGGAGAGGCACACCAGGTTCTCAACTGTGCTTCTGTAAACATCAGGGCCCCATAGGGAGACATGTCTACTACCTATCCCTAGCCCCTCCCCCACCTCCTGAGAGCCTCCATCACCCTAACATTTCTCCCTAAACATGGTGATGGGCCTGGAACCTCCTTCTCATGGCATCCAACTACTCATTTTTGACATTGATGCAACCTGGAGAAGAGAAGTGGGGCAAGAGTATGATGGGCACAGAAGAACACTAAGCTCACAGCCCATCAATCAATGCCCTGATCTTGATATGTCCCCAGTCACCTATTCCTGATTGGTGGCCTGCACATAGCAACACCCTCCCCCCCCCAGCTCCAAGTTTTCCCCATTACTACATCATCCAGCCAGTGCAGTAAAGCTGTTCCTCATGTCCTCCTTGTCAATGAAACCATCCTGATTCTGCTCCATGATGGTGAAGGCCTGACAGAAACATGAACCCTGAGCAGCCATGATCTACCCTGTCCAGATGGCCACACACACTTCCCCAAGGGTGTTCTCCTGACACCTGCTGCCACAAGAACCCCATTTGGGGCTCCTCAAACCCCCAGCCCTGTGGTCTACTGTGTCTCAGTGCTTACTGGAATTCAGCATGCTGGGAGGCTCCACACTCAGTCCCTCATTTCATGACCACACCAACCCAGAGAGGGAAGCTGAGGCTCAGAGAGGGAAAGGCCTTGCCTGAGGTCACATGACATACACTCAGGTATACGTAGAGGAGTCAGCAAGTCACATCTCCAGGCAAGGTGACATGCCATGATGGCCATGGAAAATGATGACAACGTGCAGCCACTGAGGTCTCCTTGAATAAATTTCTTTTAGAAATTCTTTATTCATTTATTTGCAAGGGATAGAGAGAGAATAGTGTAGCCAGATGCATGAGGGTTTCTTGCCACTGCAAACAAACTCCAGACACACAAACCAGTTTGTGCATCTGGCTTTACATGGATACTGGGGAATTGAACCCAGGCCATGAAGCTTTGCAAGCAAGCACCTTAACTGCTGAGCCATCTCTCCAGCCCTCCTTCAATAATTTTCATGTGTTCTGTTAATCCCCACAAAGGTCCTCTCAACCTAGTTAAACTTCTGGTTCTGAGTCTGATTGAACATTGAGAAGACACTGGAGCAGGCTCCACCTTCTGCTCTCTTCCAGGCTCTGCTTGGTACCTGTAAGGGACCAGTTGTCACTTTCTCAAGAGGTCAGCCAGAACCAGAGCCAGGACTCAAGTCTCAAAGCATCACAATTCTGACTGACAGCCCCACCCTCCTGGCACCCACAGCACAGCCAGGATAATTAGGACATTTCTCAATCAAGGCAGGAAATCTGCAGTGTCCAACATGCAGGCCTAGGTACCTGCTGCAGGCCCAGTCATTTCATCCCAGTCCAGGCCACTTTTCTCTGTGGCCCAGATGGGCTTATTTCTGACTTTGGGCCCTAGGGAGGGTTTTTTGTCACTACTCCTGCCACCCTCTGCCCAGCGGGAATATGGCCTGTTCAGCTGCTAAAAGTTTCCAGACTGTTCTAAGCATAATCTTTGGGCCTTTTGTTCTACAAGATCCATCCATGGACAGGATCTCAGGGCTACTCTTCTTGTCTTCCTGGAGCTCCTACTCACTCTAAACCTGCTTTAACCAGATTTCTCTCCCAACATCTTTTTCTCTCCCCCAAGGATTCTTTATTGTTAAAAATGTGTTAGAGGGGCTGGAGAGATGCCTTACTGGATAAGGTGCTTTCCTGAAAAGCCTAACAACCCATGTTTGATTCCATCACACCCACCTAAAATGAGGTCCATACTTGCATGTGTCTGGAATGCATTGGTAGTGGATGGGGGCCCTGGAGTGCCTAGCCTATCTGTCTGTCTGTCTTCTCTCTACCTCTCTCTGTTTGTAAATAATTTTTTTAAAAAAAAAAAAAAAAATGTGATATGTGTGTGTGATGTGTGTTTGTATGTTTTCATGTGTGTGCAGTGCTTGTGTGTATGCAAGTATACATGCATACAGGCAGTGGGGATGAAAGACAATTTTGTGTGTTATTCCCAGAATGCCATTGGCAGTTTTTGAGATAGGGCCTCTCACTGGCCTGGAACTCACCAAATAGTCTATACTGGCTGGCCACTCAGCCCCAGGGACTCTCCTATCTCATCTCCCCAGTGCTAGGATTACAAGGCTGCAGCACCACACCTGGCTCTTTTATATGGATTCTGTGGATCAAACTCAGGTCTTTAGGCTTACAAGGCAAACACTACCCAATGAGCTTCATCCCCAAGAATATTTTTTTTGGAACAGGTCTTGCTATACATATCCCAGGCAGCCTTTGAACTCATGATCCTCCTGTCTCTGCTTCCTGCATGCTGGGATAACAGTTGAGTGTCACTGTGCCCATCTGCACAGATCCCCAGCCTTGTCCTCCAAGAAGTCTTCCTGTATCCCAGACCACTTCCCACACTGCCCTTGCCCATGCCCCCATCATTCCTCCACATGTCTGCCTCCAAATTTACAGACCTCAAGAGTAAGATCCCTTGCCCCCTTGTCTGCCTGGACTTAGCTCTGAGCTGGGATCACCTCAAGTTTGTAAGCAGATGCTCAGAATCCAGGTTTCACCTACACCACCCATGAAGCTATGCCTCCCATGTCTCTACCCTCACTTCCTACTTCTAGATGTTTCTTACAAAATATCCTGTTGTCCAAGAGACACTTTCCTCCCCACACTGGACATTCACCAAGTTAATTGTCTCCAGAGCCCACTGCGGGACTTTTCCAATCATCATTCCAGCCCCAGCCTTAAACAGTGAGAGAGGAATGTCTGAGATCAGCACTCTCATCCCAGGAACAATACCTTCCTGGCCAAGCCCCTGTCTAGTTTCCCCAGTATGGGCTTCCCCAAATTCTTCACCTCCACCTAAGCTCCTGTGTGTGTCTTCCCAGTCCTTTCCCCCCCTTCACTTCCCTCAGACTCCTGGACCTGGTAGGAGCAGCAGTGCCCAGCTACTTGTAATTAACCTTTACTGGGTGCTTTGTCTCTGCTATTCCTTTGAAAGGGGGCTGACAGGGCAGCAAAGGCCACAACACTAGGTGCTGTAAAGCTTCTGTACTATTTATAAATCCCTTCAGACATCATAAAGATAGGAACTTCCCTGTGGGTTCATCTCTTGTAATTATACATATAATGTAAATACACATATATACCACACACTGTTGTGGATTCACTTCTGTTGGTGAGATATTTTACCTCTTCTCAGGGCTGCTTTCCATCTCATCACTCTCACACACACACACACACACACACACACACACACACACACACACACACACACACTCTCCATCCCAGCTTTTTCCTGTCTATCTTGTGCCTTTCCTGTGTGCCAAAACTTTGCAGGGGAGGAAGGCAATATTTTGACTGCACAGAGGAGACATGAGATGGAGTCCTCACCAGGCCTTGAGCTCACAGCAAGCCAGAGATAAAGGGAGAAAGGGAAGAAAAGAAAAAGGAGGGAAGAAGAAAAGGGGGAAAAGGGAAGAGAAGAAAGGAAGGAAGAAAGAAAAAAAAAGTGGGAAAGGGAGGAGAAGAATAATAGAAGAAAGGGAGAAAAAAAAGGGGAAAGGTGATGAGTGGCAGGATGAAAGGGTGAAAAAAAAGAGGAGAAATGAAGAATGGAAAGAAGTAGAGAAAGGAAGGAGGGAGTAAGGAAGAGAAGAAAGAATGGAAGAAAAAAAAAGAGGGGTTAAATGGAGAAGAAAAAGGAAGGAAGGAAGGAAGGAAGGAAGAAGGAAGGAAGGAAGGAAGGAAGGAAAGGAAGGAACAAAGGAAGGACAAGGAGAGGAGGAGGGCAGGTCTGCAGATCCCTGGCCTGGCCATACAGTCAATCCCTGTGGACTGACCATAGTGTTTCATGCACACACAGTAGGCCTTATGGGATCTTCTGGCCCCACAAATCACACCATCACACCAGGCCTCCTCAGGCCCCAGGAGTCCTGCACATGTTCTCTGGGTAACCTGTGAGCTGCAAAGCTTCTGCTTTATTATAGCTGCACCCTGCACCCTACCAGGAACCCCTGCATCTGCTCTCTGGGTATGTGTGGGGTGGGACACAAGCTCTGTGAACTGCAAAGTCCCTGCTTCAGCACAGCTGCACCCCAGTGTCCATCAAAAGACACAGCTCTCACCTCAAAGGCGATTAGACATAGTTTAGTCTAGGGCCAAATGTGAGTGACCATGGCCCAGGAACACAGATTTATGTTACCCAAAATTCCCTGTCCAAATGTTTTAACAGTTTCATGAAGTTTTCATAGTTACATAAGTCAGCTCATAAATCAAGGCACTTTTCAAATACATTGGTTGACCATCAGGTAGGCAGGTTTTAGCAAAGCAGGGAAATCTCCACATAGTCTTCACATGCTATCTGATGACATTGTTAAACCTTGGGTTGGTGGAAGCTGGTGGTCTGTCAGTACACACAGCTGCACCTCAGGTCTCAGGAGCCCCTGCATCTGCTCTCTGAGTGTTTGTGGGGGGGAGGCACAAGCTCTATTAGCTGCAAAGTCCCTGCTCCAATACAGCTGCAGCCCACTCATCTCCTGCCAGCCACCCTCCTCTCCTGACCTGTGGGCGGCTCCAGCCTCCCCGCGTTGTGTAGGCAGGTGGAACTGCCCGTGACGTCACAATGCTGCGCCTCACCCAGAGCGTCCTTAGCGCAGTTATAAACTTTCAAAAGGCGGGAGCAGCGGAGTTCATTCTCCTGAGCCTCTCTCCAGCAGCTCAGCGGGGCGGAGGAGGTGGCTGTGGCGGTGGCGGTGGCGGTGGCGGTGGCGTGTCTGTGTGCCAGGGAAACCGCTCAGCAGATTGTAAACTGAAAGGCGGGTCGGCGTGAGCAGTGCGGAGGAAGCAGCGGAGTTCATTTTCCGGAGCCTCCATCCTGCGGGATGGCGGAGGAGGCGGCCATGGCGAGTCTGGGGGCGAGTGAGAGCGATCGGCAGCAGGTAGGAGGATCGCGCTGGGCCGAGGGGTCACGGGGCTCCCCGGGAGGTGCTGCAAGAAAGCCAGGCAAAGGGCTGGCCGGGCCCACACCCAGCTCCAGCGCACCGCCCTGGAACATGAGTCCAAATCCACACACCACACACACACACACACACACACACACACACACACACACACACACACACACACATACATGCCCCCCCCCCCCAAAACATCTGGGTGCAGTGCACTACCACTCAGTGGGAGGCTGAGGTAGGAGCTTCAAGGGTTGAGGGAAAGTCTGGACTATATAGAGCCTGTCTCAAAACAGAAGAGCAAAAAGGAAAGGAGAGGGGGAGATAAAGGGAGGAAGGGAAGGAAAGAGGAAAGGGAGACAGGGAGGGGAAAAAAAAAATGGGGCAGGAAAGAGGAGGAAAAGGAGAAAGGGAGACAAATGGGAAGAAGAAAGAAAAGGAGGGAAGGAAGGTAGAAAAAGGGGGAAAGGTGAAGAATAGAAAGAAGGAATGAAGATGGGAAGGAAAAGAGGAAAAGAAAGAAAGAAGGAAAAAAAAGAGGGGAAAAGGGAGGAGGAGAATAAAAGGAAGGAAAGGAAAAGGGGGAAATAAGAATGGAAAGAAGGAAGGAAGGGAGTGAGGGGAGGGAAACAAGGAAGCAGGGAGAGAGGAAAGGAAGGAAGGAGAGAGGAGTGGGAGAGAAAGAAGGAAGGGGGAGAAAAAAAGGGGAGAAAAGGGGGAATGGAAGACAAGAAAGGGAGGAAGAAAGGAAGGAAGAGCAAGGGAAGCAGGGCAGGGCTGCAGAACCCAGGCCTGAGTGCAGTCAATCCCTGTGGGTTGACCATAGTGTTGTCAGGCACACACAGTGGGCCTGTGGGATCTTCTGGCCAGGAGTCCCCTTATCCCATGAGGCCTCCTCAGGCCCCAGGTGTCCTGCATCTGCTCTATGGGTAGGTGGGAGGAAAGATCCCTGTGAGCTGCAAAGTTTCTGCTTCAGTACAGCTGCATCCCACTCCCCTCTGCAAGCCACCCTCCTGTCAGGAATGGTGGATGGCTCTGCCCCCCCCCATGCCCAGGCAAGTGGAACAGCCCATGACATCACAATGCTGCAGCTCTACCAGAGCATGGGGAAATTGTAAACTTAAAGGCAGGGAGGCGCAAATGGTGAAGAGGTAGTAGCACAGTTTCATTTTCCTGATCCTCTGTCTGGTGAGATGGTGGTGGAGGAGGTGACCATGGTGATCTGCTTGCAAGTCAGACCTCTCCGCATGAGGTAGGGGAGTCAGGCCAAGTAGAGGGGCCACATGGACTCCCTGGTGACACTGTGAGGACCCCTGGTGATAGGCCTGGCTTCAGACCAAAGCCAGCGTGCCACCCACAAGTGTCTTCGCCTCTTCATGTCGATTTTCTAATCTCAGTGTGGTGTGCTTACAGACATTGCCTTCATTTTCCTGTGTATATGGACAGAAAGTAAAAACCAACAGTGTTAGGTACTAAATGCTAGAAGGAAGAAGCAGGAAGGAGAATAAGTGAAATCTTGGCTTTACTAGCCTTTGTCCTTAAGCCAAAATTTTAAAAGCCTTTGGGGTGTGAGAAACAAATATCCAACACTACTGAGTGTGATTAATTAAACTGAGAATGTCCTAAGTTCAATAAACTCACTCTAATTTGGGAGAAGGTGTTTACCTAAGGCACCATGGTGATAGGCAGGTAGAAATTGTTAGAGTTACTAGACCTGTGAAGAAATGACAGTTTGGGAGGGGCAGGCTGGTGTCAGGAAAACCCTGACTCTTCATGAATGGAAGACTAGGTTAGTTACTGAATGGAAAGGAAGCTCAGAGTATTCCAGGAACAGAGATGACTACCTGTTATTTGGATGAGATCTTCAGATTGGTTGGTTAATGTGATACTTAGTGTGTATATAGGAATTTAGAAGATGCCATTAAAGAGAGAAGTGATGTGATTCAAGTATCTTCTGTGTGAATTAGCATGTGCATGCCATGCCCCAGAGTACATGTGGAGGTCTGAGGACAACTTCCACTTTGCTTGACACAGGGGGTTTCACTTGTTTTACTGGGTGTGCTGTCTGTCTGTTTTATCTGCTTCATGGGCACCATTCTCGCTGGCCTGCAAGCTTCTGGGTTCTCCTGCCTCCACTTCTCATTGACTTGGAGTGGGTATGCTGTGTGCACGTGCCTTTATGTGGATGGTGGGGAATTGAACAGGAGCTGTTAAGTTTGCAAGGAAATACCTTTAACAATCTCCTTAGATCCTTCATTTGATATGTGGGTGTGAGATGTACTGACCTTCCTGAAATGGCACATATCAAACCTCCCTGAACAAGGATGTTTTCTGTGATATAGTAAACAAGGTGGCCTGAATCACGCAGCCCAAATATGAGGCAACAGGCAGGGTGCCCTAGGACCTACATGAAGATCATATGCATGATGTGGCTTCCAGCCCCTGGAGAGGAGAAAGGAGACAGTCAGTGGGTAGAGCTCCAAAGATAAACAAACCCATCACCCCATTTCTCACAGTGAGGACATCCTGAGAAGCTGGGCCCTGGGTTTATACTCTGGAGATGGCACTCTGAGTTAGCAATAGGATCTGCAAAGACAAGACTAGGACATGGAGTGTGTGGAATTCAGACCACCAGGATAGAAGTAGGTGGGTGTGGGCTTCCTTATAGGGAGGAGAGGCACATGCCTTGTGCAGGATGAGTGACCATTCTCAACCCACCTTCCCCATTCTGGAAATTGGTGCTGGGTTGGTTCTCAGAACTGTGTCTGGTCATCATGGTGATGGGGAGGAAGGAGTAACCAGGTGGAGAAGCAGGGAGCCAAGCTCACACTGCCTGGGAAGCAGGGACAATGCTCAGGGCTCTGATGCATCTACCTCTTGAGGGTCTAATGCATGAGACATTGGCTTTGTGTATGAAGTCTGTGTTCCATCATTTCCCTCTCACCCCACTGACTGGTGACTTCACAATCTCCTGACTTTTCTTCCCACAACTGTCATCTATACCAGTCACCCTGTGTTTGAAACCAGAATTCAGTCCTTGATACTTGTACTTTCAGAGGCAAGTGAGCAAAGACAGGAATTCAACCTTAAATCTGTGCTGTATTGAGAGAGCTGGAAATTTGGGATAAGAAAGGATTCTTAGAGATATCTTATATTTCATCTATAGCTAACAGTAAATATAGGAGGGGAAAGAAAGGCAATCATTTCAAATTTTTTTGTTGAAGTAATCAGTCATGACTCTGAGATTTAAGGTGTTAATGGTTCTCTATGTCTCCTTGTGGACTTATGGACTCTTCTCTCCATGTAGTGAGGGTTTCATATACACCAAAGCCAGTAGCCCTTTTTTCATTCCTCTGAATCTCTGTTTAGATTATAACTAGATCAAAAGTTTATATAAAACATGTCTCTATTTTCCCCTTATTACTGTTATCAGTATGATGTGAGAAAGTGGGTAGTCCAGCCCACTCTGAGCCCTGATATTCTTCTCCACTCTGGCCTGTGTTTTCTTGCCTGTTTCATCAGATTGAGGCTCGGACCTGTCTTTCGGTTGTTCACTTGGTGGCCACTTGCAGTTCTCCAGCTCCTTCCCTGACAGAATTAAACCAAAGTCACAGCATGTCTCCAATTTCCACGTTGCCCCTGTGCTTCTCCCTGAACTGGTCTGGTAATACCAGAAAAATGGTACAGACTGTGTTGCTGGTGTTGATCTCAGGAGGAATGAGTTTGTTTTAACCATTCAACAATATTTTGTGATGTCAGGGGTCATTTTTTTATTATTTAATTGAGGGTGGGGGATACAATGCTGCACCTGACCTTGTGGGTGGGTACAGGGATGTTGCTGAGCACCCTGCAGTTTGCATGTCATTTTCAAAAGTAAGTCTGTCTGACTCAAACTGTCAGTAGGGTGATGAGAATGTCAAGTGCAGTGGTATGGACATGTGAAAGAACCTGAAACTCTCAGGGGAGAATATGGAGCTGATTTTTTATTTTTGTTTTTTTTTTTTTTTTTTGTTTTTTGTGTGGTGTTCTTACCTCAAGTGCAAAATGAATACTTTATTCTGAGACAAATCTGAGTCTGAAGGCCTGGGAATATTAGGGTCTGAAAATTGCTGAAGGGAGACTCAGACTCATATAGCATGTAAAAACATAGATCTGCAGAGAAGCCAGCATGCAGGGTCCACCATTTGCACTAAATGGCAACCCTGAGATGAGCTCTCTGGCCCTCAGCCAAAGACCTGGGCTAATTTGAATGATATAGTACTTGTGCACTCCTGACTGGTTATAATTCCACGTGCTCTGCTAGGGGAGGGGGCTCTAGGGAAGGTTTTCCTCATGGCCATTTAATTTATCACATTTTTTTTACTTTGACTGCTGAGGCCAGGAAAGGGGGAATGGCCAAACCCATCTCTTAAACCTTCAGGAAATGACTTGGTTCTTTGTTCTGTTCTCCCAGAAAATCAGGCTTCTTGAGAAATTGCTAGGCCCAGCTAGGAAATATCTTATCGAAGCCTGTTATGCTGTTGGTTTGACTCAGGAACAGGTCTAGGTTACAACAAATATGATGTTTCAACATGCTAAAAGTTTCAGAATTTTTGGTTCATTTCTTAAGCCTGGTCTCACTCTAGCCTGGCCTGACCTGGAACTCAATCTGTCAACCAAGATAGCCTCAAACTCACAGTGATCTTCCTACTTTAGCCTCTTTTTGTACTGGGAGTAAAAATGTGGGCCACCCTACCTGACTCATGGAATATTTATAGTAATAGAATGAAAAAGTTATAAATCTAGGCATTTTAAGTACATTCATGGAAACATCAAGGAGGAGTTTTCAAAGCAGAGAAGTCTCTGCTAGAGGCCTCAGGTGTTTTGTGATGCCATCCTTAGCCTATGGGTTGGTGGAAACTAAGATGTTTGTTTGAACATTCCAATAAGAATTTTACCTGATAGTAATGGCAATGTTAGATCAAGTGGTGAGGTAGACTATAAGTACTATTTATGGGACTAAAGGTCACCCAACAAAATTAGGTTATAAGCCTGTAACAGACAGCTTTCTACTACCACAGACTTTCTATACATTCAATCAGCTATGTAGTATGGTTAACTCAGGCATTACTTTTTTTTTCTGGGAACTTGTTCATGAACCCAGAGCTTCACACATCCCAGGTAAACAATGAATCCACCACTGAGTCACACCTCCAGCCTGGATACACCATTTCAATGGCTGAACTAGCAAAATGTGTGTGAATAGTGAGTGTGAACAAGGCTATAGAATAGCATGTGCCAAATTAATAAGGGAGCTAAGATGGTGCATCATAATAACTCAGGTTGTCTGGGCACGGTTATAGTAAAGAGGAGAGGGAGACCATTGCATGAAATAGAGAATGCATGGGGAACAGATGGGGGATAGGAGGTTTTGTGTGTGTGTGTGTGTGTGTGTGTGTGTGTGTGTGTGTGTGTGTGTGTGTAAGGATCAAACACAGGGCCTTGCACAAACCAGGCAAGTGATCTGTCAAGGGGACAAGTGTTAACAACTGCCCTGTTTCAGTTACCCTCAGAGGTGCCTCATGAGCACATACATGTTCAGACCTGCCATCCAGTGGAAAGTGCAGAGACAGCACATGTTCAGAGACTTCAACATGTTACTGTCTTTTGAGACCCTGGCAGTGGATAAGGTGATCTAGAGGGAATGCAGACAAAGAAGTGAGTGCAGTGAACCTGGCTTGGTGGTACATGCTTGTAAACTCAGTACATATGTTGAACATTTTATCTCATGCCTCCACCTGCCAAGTACTGAGTTCACAGGTATGTGCCATCACTCCAGGTCAGGTCACTTTGAGTCCAGCCAGCCTGGGTTATGGGAGACCATATTTCAAAATCAAACAAAGAAAAACCACACAGAGAACAAGGAGTGTATGGAGGGCAAGGCCAGGGCAGCAGAGCCTGAGTAGGCTCCATGGAAACTGCACAGGCTCGTGAGTGCACACCCCTCTTTGCAGGCAGTTTTTCTCATCTCTTCTGGCCATTTGGACACTTCTCATTTTCTTTCATGAAACCATCCTCTTCAACTGTTTTTTTTTTCTATTTTTTTTCCATTTTGATATTTTTTATAAATATTTTATTATTTATTTATTTGAGAGAGATATAGGAGAAAGAGAGAGAGAGAGAGAGAGAGAGAGAGAGAGGAGAGATGGAGGGTGAGAATGGGTGACCAGGGCTTTCAGCTATGCAAATGAACTCCAGATGCATGCACCACCTTGTGCATCTAGCTTATGTGGGTCCTGGGGAATCGAATCTGGATCCTTTGGCTTTGTGGGCAAATGCCTTAACCACTAGGCTATCCCTCTAGCCTGCATTTTGGTATTTTAATAATACATATATAACATATTTTGATCTTATGCCTAGAAATCCACTGTCTTACCAGTCTCCACCTCTCACTAACACATTTCTTCATTCCTATGACTCCCCATCTTACTTTTGTTCCTTTTTAAAAAAAATGTTTATTATTATTATTATTATTATTAACAACATGTTTTGTATAGATAAATCATGTATTGGTACCCTTTTTTCCCTCATCCCTGCTCCCACTCCATTAGGGACGGTCCTCAGTGGGGTTGCAGGTATTCCTCATTCCATTTTTTTTAACCTCATTGAGTTAAATTAGGGTTTCATGCATGATCATGGTGATTTAACAGGATGGGCAACTTACCAGTAGGAGCACAACTGATGAACATGACTCCCCTTTCCCAGCAATCATTAGGTGCAATTAGCTTCTCTAGAGGTGTGGAGTCACATGTATCCTTCCCCATGAAGGTGATGTATTGACAGGCTTAATCTTTGCAGGAAATTTAAGCTGCTATGAATTCATGGGTGAATGACTATGTGTACCCCAAAACAGCATTTCAGAGTGCTCCTCCCCCACCACAGGAATCTCTGTAAGACTCAGGAATTTAGAGAAACCATGCTCAGGAAGTGGACAAAACCTGAAAGTCTCAGAAAGTTCCTAAAATTCACAAGCTTCACAAGCTCCCTCCACAAGGTTAAATAACAGCCCCCTTCACATTTTACAAGCATCTCCAGGGATACAGCTTTCATGAGTTGTCACCCATGGGAGGTGGAACTTGTACCAATGCAGGTACTTTCCAGTCATGCATGTGCCTGTAAATATCCCCTCATCCATATTCCTTTAAATAACCCTAATATACTCACTGGGCTGGACTTGAATGCATTATTTCTTTGGTCTGTCATTGGCACCTTATTTGTGGTGAATAAATATTTTCTCACATCTCTGCAGAAGTTGAAGCAATGATAGTTTGGCTGTGCTATGGAGATGTGTATATTTTTACAGGACATTGCCCAGGACTAAGGAGAGGAGGAGACTATTCCCTTGTCTTTCTTGCCTGCAGCGCTTGGTGCACACCTTTGGTCTCCCTCACAGCTGAGCCCCGTGTGCAGGGAGTAATAATGTCAGAACACTTCATGTTCTGTGTACACATCAAGCCTTGTGCTGCTGGCCTCCATGCACTCTCTCTCCAGAAGGCAAAGCATTTTTACTCTTATTTGGAGCTAAATTGGAGTAACTGTCAGTGCTTATCCTCTGTTCCTGGCTATCAAACCCAGGGTCTAGTGTGTGCTAAGCAAGTTCTTTTGCACTGAGCTACACCGTTGGCTCTTTTTATTTTTACTTAGAGGTGAGGTCACATTATGTATCACTGGCTGGCTCTAACTCAGGATGTTCCTGCCTCAGTCTCCTCTATGGGAATTACAGGTGTGCACAATGATGCTCATCTCTCTCTCTGATATACTCTTTTTTTTATAAAAACATATTTATTTACAAGGAGAGAGAAAGGGAATGGCCATGCCAGGGCCTGTAGCCACTGCAGATGAACTCCAGATGCATGTGCTCTTTTGTGCATCTGTCTTTATATGGGTACAGGGGAATTGAACCTGGCTTGTTGGGCTTTGCAGGCAAATGCCTTTACCACTGAACCATCTCTCCAGCCCCAATACATATATTTAAAAAACATTTTATTTATTTATTTATGAGAGAGTGAGAATGGGCACACCAGGGTCTGTAGTCACTGCAAATGTATGCCTCCAGATGCATGCACCTCTGCAGTGGTTTGATTCAGGTGTCACTCATAAACTTAGGTGTTCAGACTGCTAGGTTCCCAGCTGGTGGAGATTTGGAAATTACAGCCCCTGGAGGCAGTGTATTGTTGGGGGCTAGGCTTATGGGTATTAAAGCCACTTTCTCCTTGCCAGTGCTTGGTACACTCTGCTGTTGCTGTTGTCCATCTGATGTTGGTCAGTAGGTGTTGTCCATCTTTCCTCATGCTGTCATTTTTTTCCTGCCATCACGGAGCTTCCCTTGAGTTTGTAATCCCAAATAAAGTGTTTTTTTCCCTACAAACTGTTCTTAATCAGGTGCTTTCTTCCAGCAATGCAAACCTGACTAAAACAGCCACCTTGTGTATCTGGCTTATGTGGGTATTAGGGAAATGAACCTGGGTCCTTAGGCTTCACAGGAAAGCACCTTAATTGGTAAGCCATCTCTCCAGCCCCATTACATATATTCTTATACATGATGGTGGCTAGTCATTGAATGTAATGTTTAGAATAGTTAATATGTACTTTAGTTTATGTCAGTATGTTAAAAAAACACATAATATAAAACTTATACTTTAAATCATTTTAAAAAGAAACTTCTGGGGCTTGAAATATGTAAGCATCACAACCATCTATCTCCTGAGCTTTTTTCAGCTTCCCAAACAGGAACTGTACAAATGTACAATTTCTCCACATCCTTGCCAACAATTTATTTATTTATTTATTTATTTATTTTCTCATTTATTTTTTTTTCAACGTAGAGTCTTGGTCTAGCCCAGGCTGGCTTAAAATTTACTATGTAGTCTCAGGCCAGCCTTGAACTCACAATGATCTCCTATTTTAGCCTTCCAATTGCTGGAATTAAAGCCATGTGTCAACATTCATGACCATTTTTCTATTTTCTTTTGTCTTTGTCTTTCTAAAAATGGGTTCAGTTTTTTTATTTTTAAAATTTATTTGAGAGGGAGAGAGAGAGAGAGAGAGAGTATATTGGTACACCAGGGTCCCCAGCCACTGCAAATGAACTCTAGATACATGTGCCACCTTGTGCATCTGGCTTACATGGGTTCTGTGGAATTGAACCTGGGTCCTTTGACTTTTCAGACAAGTGCCTTAACTGCTAAGCCATTGCTCCACTCCTGGTTTCAGATTTTACTGAAAACAATGGACACAACTAATGCTGAAGAATGTATTTGAAGTTCCAATATGTGTACAATAATTTGTATTTACCACCACAGTAGCAGGTATCACGCACATGTATTTTCATAGGAGCCATGAGAGGCAGCCTGCAGAGTGCAGTGTTGGTGCAGGACTGTTCACAGGCCTGCCAGAGAGGGTGGAGGATTGAGGGAAAGAACCTAAGTAAGAGAAGAGTGCCAGGGAGGAACAGTCCATTATTTGCGCATGTATGATTTGACAGTATAATCTGTACATAATCATCCTTGCTTTAACAGGTAAGGAAGGTTTGGGATGTGGCTCAGTTGGTAGAGCACTTGACTAGCATGCACGAAGCCCATGTGATGGTGCTGCCCACAGTTAGGTGGGTTCTCTTGTGCAGTATTATGCTCTTTCCTGCTGCAGTTCCCACTCCTTTTGGCCAGAGAAGAAAACAGTGTCCCAGTCCATCATTCTTTCCCATGTTCTTATTTTGAACTGGATCCTCTTGAAAGATTGGCACTTTTCCTTGAGCCCAGGGGAG
Source organism: Orientallactaga sibirica (assembly GCA_036365145.1). Lineage (NCBI taxonomy): Eukaryota > Metazoa > Chordata > Mammalia > Rodentia > Dipodidae > Orientallactaga > Orientallactaga sibirica. The sequence continues at coordinate 6,145 of JAEOAD010000425.1, read as the reverse complement.
TCTCTGATCTGTGCTCCCCTTTATGGGCCTGGGGTTACACAGGTTTTCATGGACTTTCCAGCTGTTTATGTGGGATCTGGAGATTCAAACGTGAACTGTTTAGGCCCTCCTGTATGCTCATGTTTACAGAGAAAGTGCACATGATCTCTAAGCTACCTCTTCATTCCTCATACTTAAACTGTATATAAATGCTGGGGTGGGGCTTTGTGAGCCCTGTCCTCTAGTTACAGTAACTGAATCCATGAAGAGGTGGAGAGCTGCATGAACCTTCCTCTCCTCCATGGTGGAAAATTACAGGCCACAGTCATTGATAGTTCAAAGGATGGTGGTTCTTCCTTGTATGGAGGACAGCTGTCCACACTAAGGTTTTCTCCAAGCTGCACTCCTCTCTCAGGCCCTTTATCATACTTTTTTTTCTCATCTCTTGCTTTAAACTGTCAGCTTGAATTACCATCAATTCACAACAATTCTAAAAATTTACTTTGAATGATTTCCACCATTTCTTTTTTTTTCTGGTCTCAAGAAAAGGCATCTTTGAAAGTTCCTTCTGGTAATTTCCGCAGAACATCCTTACACCTTCTCAGGGACTGTCATTACCTTAGACCCTTTCTTCCCAGTCCTCAGCTTCTGCCGCTGTGCAGAATCCTTCCCTTCTGCATGAAACAGGCTCTCACCTGTGATGGCTGCAGTTCTTCACAGTGGAGCTCCTTGAAAGAGTTAGGCCTCTTCACCACTGCCTCCCTTCCTGCCTCCAATTCCCTTCACCTCCCACACATTGAGGTTGGGACCCATGTGACATTTAGAGGAATGATGCACTTGCTTTTGCAAAGCAAGCAGAATTTTGGGGTGTTTTGTTTATCATTTCTTTTTGAGACAGGGTATCAAGTAGCTCAGTCTGCCTCAACCTCACTATGTAACCAAAGATTGCCTTGAACTTTATTTTGTAAATATTTATTTATTTATTTATTTGGGAGAAAGAATGAGGAGGGAGGAGAGAGAGAGAGAAGAGAGAAAAGAATATGGGTGAATGGTGCACTAGTGCCTCTAACCACTGCAAATGCCACCAGATACAACTTGGCTTTATGAACACCAGCTTTGGCTGTGCCCCCTTGCTGCACTTCCAACCCTGCCTTGAACTTCTGTCCTGGGGGTCATAAACCTGGGTTATTTGGCTTTGGTAGGCAACCTGTTTAACTGCTAACTCATGGCTCATCTCTCCAAGCCTGCATTGAACAGCCTCTTGTTTGATTATTTTTCACCTCTAAGTTTTGCTGGGGTTAGAGGCAGATCTTATCAGCATTTTGTTTCAGGGTAGCCTTTGAGTAGATAGTATCTGTAGGTGCTCTTTTAAAAAATATTTTATTTTACTTATTTATTTGAGAGAGAGATGAGAGAGATCTTTCATAGAGAAAGAGAGAAAATGTCTGTGTTAATTTTGGGCCTCCAGCCTCTGCAAACAAACTCCAGATGCATACTCCACCTTCTGCATCTGGCTTACATTGGGGGAATCAAACCCAGGTCCTTTGGATTTGTATACACGTGCCTTAACCACTAAGCCATTTCTCCAGTCCAAGGGGGCTCCTTTTCTATGTTTGGTACAAGAGTATTGTCAATCTACAGGGTGGGCTATCATCTTAGAGATAGCAAAATTTAGGGACTGGTGAAATGGATTAGCACTTAAGGCATTTGCCTGTAATGCCAAAGGACCTAGTTTTGATTCCCAGAACCCATGTAAGCCAGATGCACAAGGGGGTGTAGGCATCTGGAGTTCATTTGCATTGGCTGGAGGCCCTGGTGTACCCATTTGCTGCTCTTTTTTCTCTCAAATAAATAAATAAAACACCTTGTAAAATTTAAACTATCTATTTTAGACTGTTCTGTGAGATTTTTCCATATTTCTCCCCTGATGGCATATTTCTTGAATAAATAAATAAAAATATAATGTCACCTTTTTGGGCTGGAAATTTAAACTATCTGTTTTAGACTGTTCTCTGAGATTTTGCAAAGTGACCTTGGTCCCTTGACCACAAGGGAGCGCACACATCCCCTGATGCATATTTCTTGATTATCTTTATACCATCTAATAAACCCAAATATAATGTCAAAAAATAAAAAAGAAAAAAAAAAAGGTACAGTTTATTACTAGGGGAGAACCTATGGTGGCAGGTCCTATTTGGGCCACAGTGGAGACACGTGTCTGGTGTAGCAAAACATGAGTGACAATAAGTCTTATTAGGGATATAGTAATGGCAAGAGGGGCTATAAGCCTGTTATGTTTCATTGTTAGGAGTTAAAGAATGGATAACACCTAGGAAAATTACTCGATGGAAGTGTCCCCAGAGTAGGAGTGTTAGGAGTTTGTTTTGGTGTTAAGAACAATGTGTAGAAATTAACAATTATTAGTTCTGTCAACAAGAGAATAGTACTGTGAGAAGGAGGGGTGACAGGGCATCCCCTAGGCTCCTAGATGAAGAGGAGGAAGTGTAGGGTAATGGTAAGGAACTGTATCTGTTCTGGTGTGAAGGGAATGAAAGTTCCTTGTAACCAGAGTTCTTCTATGGCATTCAGAAGCTCATCAAACATGGAGATCAGCTGGGGCATCAACCATAGGTCCTCCTGTATATGAGTCAGGAACAGATGGAATTGTTGGATATTGAGTGCCATCTGCTTGTCTGTCTTGATGTGGTCCTATTCAGGTGTAGGGTGAAGTTTAGTAATCTTTAAAGAGGTGGAGGCAGTGATTGTCACCCACGAACAGGGAGGAGGGGTATCGGGACGATGGGGCTTTCTTCAGGTGGGACAGATGGACCCAGGATGGGAAGCCCTGGAGTTTGGCTACAGTGAGGATTATTAGGATGACCTTGTGGGACCCCTGCCATTTACAGACAGAGATTGCTATGTGGAATCTGAGATATCAACCATGTCTCCTAGCTCGGAGTTAGGAAGAGAAGCCTTTGGATAGAGGGAGGGGAGGGTGGTGTTAGTTTGTCTTCATGGTTCTTTCTGAGCAATGGGAGGAGACTAGTGTATATGGAAGGAAGAAGTAGTGGAGTCTCATGAGACAGTCCAGAGGGAATTATCGGCCTCTCATACATGAGTTCAAAGGGGCTGATCATGGAAGGCTTTTAGGTAGAGCTCTAAGTTTAAGTAACACTAGAGGTAAAGTTTAATCCAATCCCATTTTAGTTCCATGGTGAGCTTTGTGAGTTTCTTTGATGGTATGGTTAGTTCTCTCAACCTTGCCGGAGGATTGGGGATGATAGGGAATGTGAAACTTTCAGGTGACCTGTAGGTACCTGAAAATGTTTGCAGAGTTAGAGGAGACAAATTCTGGGCCATTGTCTGATGGTATTGAGGATGACAAGCCAAATTGAGAGAATATTTCTCTAGTCAATATCTCAGTTACTATGTTAGCTCTCTTGTTTGTGGTGAGGAAGCCTTCTACACATGCAGAAAAGTTATCCACACTAAGAGATATTTGAATTATTTAACAGCAGGCATTTGGGTGAAATCTTCTTGCCAATCCATGGCTGGAAGAAGGTGCCACATCTGGTGGGTAGGGATTTGAAGGGGTCAGATGTTGGAGTTAGAGTTTGCTCTTTGGCAGATATCACATGAGTCTGCAAGAGCTTTGAAGAATTGTCTGTTCTAGGGTTGAAAGGAGGTGTGGTTTTGAAGGAAACAGAATAGAGTTTGGTTTGGGGGATGAAATAAAGAATGCAGGTATGAAACAAACTCTTGAGTGAGGGGGACTTGGTATGCTAAGGAAAGTAGGGAGGTGGAGTAGAGGTCTGGGCGTGTCAGGGCAATTTCACAAGCCAATTTATGATTGTGATTGTTTGAGATGGGGATGTACTGTTTGTCTTTCTGATGGCCTTGGCATTGGATGAATGATTCCTTAAAGGGGAGAAAAGTGACATCGAGAATGTCTTGGATTAGAGAGGCATTAATAATTGTGGTCCCCTTTTTGGTGAGGATGTCTCTTTCCCTCCAAATTAGAATATTTGAGTGGATGATTTTATAGGCACATTTTGAATCTGTATAAATGTTAATGGAAGGATCCTTAGCTAGACTTAGTGTTCAAGCAAGGGCTGTTAGTTCAGTCTGCTGGGAGGTAGTGCTTGGAGTCAAAGGTTTTGCTTCAATAAGGGTGCAGGTTTTATGAGAGTTTGGGTGGGCCTGGATGATGGCATATCCTAATGCACGGGGTGGGGTTGACCTAAGTAAGTTACAGTCTGCTGAGAGATGTGAACTTTGTCTTTTGAGACCAAGTAGCCCTAAGCAGCTAAGGCATTGAGGAATTTTAGCAGTGTGTGCAACACAGATTTCATGGGAGGGACTACATAGGAGAAGGTCATCTATGTACTGTAAGAGATGACTGGGATGGAGGCTTAGGGATGAGAGATCTCATTGGGGGCCTGGCAAAAGTTGTGGGACTCTCCCTAAAACCTTGTGACAGGACTGTCCAGGTGAGTTGCTGAGCAAAAACATTGTCTGGGTCCTCCTAAATAAAAGCAAAAAGAGGATGTGAGCCCCAGTGTAGGGGATGGTAAGACATCATCTTTAAGATCTAGGACAGTAACGTTGGTTGCAGTAAATGAGATAGAGGAAAGGAGGGAGTGTAAGGGTTAGGGATGACTGGGTATGTGGGTAGAGTTGACTATTACTAGTATCTCATATTTTTCTGAGGTCTGGACTAACAACACAACAGGCTTCCAATTGAAGGCTTTAATGTCCCAAACTGAGGGCATAATGATGGGGGAAAGGGGAGGGTTTGGATTCAAGAGGTGCTTCCATGAGGTTCAACTGGAGATTTAAAACATGGTTATTGTATTGAATGTGGGAATGTGGACTGAGACTTTGAATTTTGACATGACACCCTCCCAAGGAGAGGCATAGGGTATTCAGGGATGATGACTAAGAGTGAGTAATCTTAAGGCTCCAAATTGGCAGGATAAAGGAGGGTAATTCTGGAATTGGAAGGGATACCTGAGACCTCTATGACCATCATGTTAGTCCTTACTGTTGCCCCTTTGCAAGAAGTGAGAAGCAATAGGGAGGCCCCACTGTCCAGGACAAAAGAGACTTTGTGCCCAGCAACCATCCCAATCACCCTTGGTTCAATGGATGAGTTGGGATTCCCAACTGGGGTGGATGAACCTGGGCCCCTTAATTATACCAACTGCAGAGTGGGAGTTGGGGTAGGTATTGGGTGCCCTATGGGGGCTCCAGGGTGTCCATGATGGCAGTCCCATTTCCAATGACCTCACTGTCCACAGATAGAGCAAGCTTTTGTGGTGGCCTGGGTTTAAGGGCAGGCCCTAACCCAGTGTCCTGGCTGGTTACACCTGAAGCAGGTCCAAGATATCTTTCTTCCATTGCAGGTTTTATTATCGTGTGATAGGCTTGAAAGCAGGTGGCTATTGAGGACAGAGGCTAAGAGCTGGTATTTTGTTCATCTCTCTTTTCCTTCTTTCACTTGGCCTCATCTTCCCTGTTGTTTAGTCTTCAACTATTTGTGTTGTTGCTGGGGTCCACTTGCTATTGATTTGAAGCATTAGCTTTCTGAAATCTAATATAAGATATAAGAAATCATCTCATTTTTTTGTTTTTTTGGTGAAGGTTTGCTCTGGAGCCTATAATCTGATTATTTTTGAACAGGTTCTATGTGTAGCTGAGAACAATGTGTATTCCCTTTTTATTGAACACAATGTTGTGTACATATTTGTTCTGTACAGTTGATCTGTGGTTTAATTTCTTTGTTATGATTCCTTGTTGATTTGTGATTTGAAAGAGCTACATCAGGTTGTGAATGGCTCATGTTTGCTTTGTATGATGATTTCCATTCACTCTGTTTTTGTGCAATATTGCTTGATCAGTGTGTTTGTTTGAGACAACAGGTTGTTGGGTCTTGTTTCTCAGTCACATCAGCTATACTGCTTCATTTATTTGGTCAATTTAAAGTTATTATTAAGAAGATGTTGCCACTTGTGATAAGTTAGTTGAAATTTGCATTAGCAGTTTGTCTCAGTGGCAAAGCCATTCTAATCTTTTTAACTATATCAATCTAGTCACTAAGAAGCAGCATCTGTTTTTAAGTGAAGTCTACCATATAATCATGCTCACAATGTTAATCACCTGATGT
>JAEOAD010002240.1:0-89481 GCA_036365145.1 Orientallactaga sibirica | reverse complement strand
CATTAAGTGTTTTTGCTTTCAGGGCAGCTTGGTGGGAATAATATACACATTTACCCATATAAGAGCAGGCTTTATACCCCTAAGGCTCATGATCTCCCCTGCCATAGACTTTTGCTTAGTTTTTTCAGTACCAGGCATGTATTCAATGGACAATCTATAAGCTTATTCTTAATCAAATACAAGGTTGATCAAAAATTAATGTTCTTGAGGCTGGGCATGGTGGCTCACACCTTTAATCCCAGCACTTAGGAGGCAGAGAGGTAGGAGGATCACCATGAGTTTGAGGCCACCATGAGACTACATAGTTAATTCCAGGTCAGCCTGGGCCGGAGTGAGATCCTACCTTGAAAAAAAATTAATGTTCTTAAGAGAAAATTTAGTGTGAGGAAGTGCCAGCTTTAAATGTTTGTATTTTTAGTCATGTTAAAAAATGAGTAAAGAAAATATACCTGAATATAATGTTCACTGAAATTCAGCTCTGGTACATAATATACATGCAAAAAGTTAAATCCAAGATATACAATATAAAAGATCAAACTTTAAAATATCACTTTTAAAATACACTGTATGAGCAGGTAAAACTTGAAAGTGAAAATTTAACTCAAAAGTTTAGATTTTAATTTTACTTTTATTCAGATATTTTAAGCATTTAACACTGCAACAATAAAATTTTAGTAGCCTCAAAACAAATATTCTTATTTTATATCCAAGAAGTGTGTTTGTGTGTTTGTGTACTTTCTACTCCCTTTGGATAATTACTAAGTACCATATGCTTCTACTGAGTATCTTTGATTATGAAACAATGGGTTTTGTGGAAAATAGTAATATTGTACTTAGACAATGCTAACATCAACATTTGTTGACATTCGATGAAAATAACAATAACAACTACTTTCAGCAATCAACACATTTTATAAAATGAACAAGATAGACCATGTATACTAGCTCACTATGATTCACATTTTCTTCCTCAATTAACCCCAAGTGGGTTTACTCTATGTATAATGAATTGTAGGAAAAAGAATTTACAAGCATGAATCACTTTCATAAATGTAGTTCTAATTACATTTTATTATAATGGCTGCTTGTATCTGAAAGCTACAAAAATGACTGTGGAAATGACTAAGTGTAACCAGTGGTCTCCTCCATCCCACACATGGGGAAAAGGGCTTCTGAGTGTGTGCCTCCTGCTCCCAATCTGTTATTATTTCTGTGTCTAAATTCTGAGTTCTTGCCTTTGCTCTGAAAGCATTGACCAGTGATTTAAATTACACTCTTGCTAGATAGTTTAAAGACCAGAAGATACCAATTATAGATTAAATTGCATGTATAAGTAAGTCATCGCTCATCTTGCCATAACTAGGCAAAAATACAACTCAAAAAATACTACATCATAATCCTAATGGATAGGCAATGTACTGATGTCAGCTATACATAAGAAGCACTGTGCAGCTGTGAATATATGTAGTTTCTATTCTGAGTCTTTTAAACAAAGAAAACACAAATACAATTTTTTAAAATATTTAAATATGGTGAGATAATGCCAAACACAAATATTCCCAAAATTCTAAAGAAGCAAATGTTTTAATAAATTTTTCTCAAGTTCATACTCCTGTTAAGTATAATGAAGAACCTTTAGGGGAAATTAGTTATCTTATTTTTTATTCATTATCATTTTCATGATTTTGGTTTTAAATTAGTACCAAGACATAGAAGCATATGTAACATCATTTTTTACAGACAAAATGTTAAAGAAATTTGGGTAAGAAAATGTAGTTTCATCCTTTTAAAAAATGGTCTCCATGCAACATAGAGACTTAAATGATCAAAGTAAATTTGGACACTGTAGCAGACAGCTTCAAGTTCGCTGAGATGAACTTCCAGACCAGGCACAGTTATGGAGGAAGGGATATTATTTACTGAAGCTTACAGATCCAGGGGAAGTTCCATAATGGCAGAAGAAGCGGCCTCCCTTCACAGAGCCAAGCAGAGAGAGAAAAGCCAACCAGCCACCACAGCACACAGAGCAAAATTATAGCCAAAAGTCACACAGCACACTTCAGGAACTCCTGCTAGGCACATTTGCATATCTTTACAATGGAATCTCAAACCCACCATTAACACCTTAAGATCAGCCCCCAGTGACAATGCCTCTAGCAAGGTGATTGCAGATGCAAACTATAACTAATAAAACACTGAATATATTGGGGGACATATATTCAAACTACCACATTCTGCCCCTGGCCCCCAATATATTTAGTTCCTGGCCCCCAATAGATTTATAACTATCAAACATTGTAAATTGTACTCAGTCCAATTTCAAAGTTTCTCACAGTCTTGATCAACTTAAGATAATGAGTCCTGTAAAATCAAACAAGTTAAATAATTTCAACATGTAAATGCACAGAGTAAACATTTTAACTGGTATAAGGCATAGCAAGGAGAGACTAGAACAATGCAAACTCAGCCATCATCAGCAGTCATCAAACTTCTGCAGTTCAAGTTCAATATAACCAGAGACTGCCAGTCTCCAAGTTTTCCAATTCCGCCCCTCCAGCTGGGCAGAGTCACCAGGGAAAACTTTCATTTCATGTCAACACTGCACTCCATGGTAGCCCTTTTGCACAGTCCTGGTATATCCGAAACATCTTCAGGTCTCCATGAAATCCACGGTCCATCTTCCAAAGGCTCTTCCAGCCTATTTCTGAGGGTCTTCATGCCCTGCCTCATGCCGCATTTCAGCAGTGGCTCCTGGAACCGTGTGCAACTCATGACCACTCCATGCATTTTTCATGCTTCCAAAACTAATATCAGGTGTGCAGGACACAGCCATATTCTTAATCCAGGAACGAAATAAATCATAGCCTTGAAAAGTAGGTTCCTTCTCCAGTCAGCAATTTCCAAGAATTTGCATTTATAACAGTCTTTCCTCAGGCATCCTCTCCATTGTTTTAATGTAAATCAGTCAGGCCACCTTCCTTCCACCTTCCATAAGATTGTTAATATGTCGACAATAGCAGCTAAACCAGTCTCAATGCCTCTACTTTTAACTTGCTTGAGGTTTTCCAACTTAAAATCTTAAAATCTCAGTCCGATATCTTTAGCCAAGCACAGCAGTCCATTACAAATTTAACGTTGATCAAACATTCTGGGCCTGCATAGAAGAACGTAGCCATCCCTTATGCCAGTAGCCTAGTTCCAACAAAGTCCTCCGCATTCTTTCCTTCCCCTTAGAAAGCTCATAAGCCAAGCCTAGAAGTTCAATACTGTCTGCACTTAGCATTCTCAAACTCTCATCAGAATAGTCCATAAAACTTGGCTTACCACTCCAGAAGGCATCTTCAGTTGCAAGCACCAAGTCCATGCCCATTCCTCCAAAACAAAAGTTCCAAAAGACGAATATCCACACGGTCAGGTTCATCTCACCCCACTTCTGGTACCACTTTATTGTAGCAGACAGCTTCAGGTTCGCTGAGATGAACTTCCAGACCAGGCACAGTTATGGAGGAAGGGATATTATTTACTGAAGCTTACAGATCCAGGGGAAGTTCCATAATGGCAGAAGAAGCGGCCTTCCTTCACAGAGCCAAGCAGAGAGAGAAAAACCAACCAGCCACCACAGCACACAGAGCAAAATTATAGCCAAAAAGTCACACAGCACACTTCAGGAACTCCTGCTAGGCATATTTGCATATCTTTACAATGGAATCTCAAACCCACCATTAACACCTTAAGATCGGCCCCCAGTGACATTGCTTCTAGCAAGGTGATTGCAGATGCAAACTATAACTAATAAAACACTGAATATATTGGGGGACATATATTCAAACTACCACAGACACCAAGTCAAACTTCAAACTGGCAAAAACACTTGAACAAAAAAAGTAACCCCCAAATACCCATTTTACAGGTTCAATGAAATATTCTATTAGTTTATACAATGCTATAAGGAAAATTAAAAAAAAAAACCAGAATGCAGGCTCAGGGGCTCACACCTATTATCCGAACACTCAGGAGGCTGAGGCTGCAGTGAGTCTAGGCTACCTGGGGCTACATAGCAAACAGACACTCCCAGAAAACTAGATAATGGTGAAACTGGTTTCTTGGAAGTCATTTCATGGGAACCATTTACAGGGTGGTGAAACTTGTTGCCTGAGGTGTCAAATGTGCCACCCGCATGGGTATCCCTGTTCTCCTTGTGTTTGGATGGAACTAGGGTTCTTCAAATAAGACCAGACCTGTTCACAAGGGCAAAGGGACAAACAGTTCGCATGGCAACAAGCAACTATGCAGCTCAGTGGTGCTCCACCTCATTGCATAGATGGCCACCCGAGAAAACCAAGGGGAGGGATGCTGTCACACTGATGGTCACCCTGTAGAGAGCTGCGAGGTGCCGCGCCTTAAAGATGGCTCTGGCTTCCGCCTTCCGCCTTCCCGATGGCGAGTGCTCTCCTGGATAAACAAGTCCTTATTTGGCTTGGGCCGTGATCTAGGCTTGCTTCCGCATATGTGGACCTATCTGCATTCACCACGTGGCTTACCAGGGTTGGCTGTTCAAAGGCTTCTTAAGCTTTGGGCGGGCTTGTCCCGGGGGCAGTCAGTGAGTCAGTGAGTGAGTGAGTGAGTGAGTGAGTGAGTGAGTGAGTGAGTGAGTCAGTCAGTCAGTGAGTGGGTGAGTGAGTGAGTCAGTGAGTGGTGAGTGAGTGAGTGAGTGAATGAGTGAGTCAGTGAGTGAGTCAGTGAGTGAGTCAGTCAGTCGGGAAGATTGTTTAAGGGGTCAGAAGATTGTTCAAGGTTCCTGAATAAACTGCTGAAAGAAGAGTCAGAAGAGGGACTCAGAACTTTCTGCAGTCAGGGCAGTGCACTGGTAAGTTCCCAGGTAAGGTGGGAATCAAACAAAAGTGGGGATTTTGCTCCTCTCAGTAGAAAAAGAGGGCAGGTTCCTGAATAAACTGCTGAAAAAGAGTCCAAGTTTTGCTCCTTCCTTGCTGAAAAGAGGGAGCAGCAAAAAATTTTTGCAAATTTAGCCATGGGCGCTTCTCACCCAATTTTTTTGGCTCTGAATGAGCTGCTTCAGTTCAAAAAACTTGGAGATAAAGGGAGTACCCTGGAGAGGTTCCTGGAGGAATGTGATGCCATAGCCCCTTGGTTTGCGTGCTCTGGAAGTCTTACAATCCCTTCATGGGAAAATTTGGGTAAGATCTTGATTTTGCAGCAGACCAAGGCACGCTTCCTCCCTCACCTTCCCTTCTGGAGGTTAGTGAGGAACTGCCTCGAGGAAGAAAGGTCTTCCACAGGCAAACAGTGAAAAAGACCTAAAAACAAAGAACAACTTATATCCAACACTTGAGCTAGAAGATTCAGAGTCTACGGATTCTAAAGACCCTACAGGCTCTCATAAAACAAATGAAAAGATCAAAAAAAAAAAAAGAAAGAAAAAGAGAAGAGGGGAATCCCGGGAAAAAGCCCCCAGGTGGCTCAGGCCATCCCAGCACATGGGAGAGCAAGAGCAGGAAATGTCTGACATTGTTCAAAACCAGCCTGGTCTAAGATAGTGAGTTCCAGGAAACCATCTGACGTAATGCTCAGTGAGACCCTGTCTCTTAATAAAAAAAAAAAAAGAAAAAATGGGGGTATATAACTGTTCTTGATTTGCCCAATGCCATCCACCATCCTGGAGTGGAATGTTGTTAAAAGAACTGGATTATAAGTCAAAGCCATGAACAAAAAAATGAGCTCAGTCTCCAAAATCTATGGGGACCAAAAGTGCATGAATGCATTACATTTTATAAAATATTCCCTATCAAAACATATATGCTAGGGATCCCTTCTTGATTCAGGTGTCCCCTAAACTTCTCTCTGTTCTGAATGCTAGGTTCCCTTTTCAGGCAATTTGACAATTAACACCTCCTGGAGGCAGAGTATGGATCATTTGGGAATTAACACCTCCTGAAGGCAGCTGAAACCATAGAACAACAGTTTCCTTGGAAGGGCAAGAATACAGCCTCAAGGCGTCACAACACCAGAAAAAATTATACTAAGGAGATAAATTTACAGAGAACATCCAACTTGGTCATTAGCCAGATATCCAGAAGAGAACAGAGGCTCCCAAAACCTCATCAAGGACCAGAACTAAAAATGACCCCAATGTGGCTCAGGGAACTTGGGCCGTGATCTAGGCTTGCTTCCAGTATGTGGACCTATCTGCATTCACCACGTGGCTTACCAGGGTTGGCTGTTCAAAGGCTTCTTAAGCTTTGGGCGGGCTTGTCCCGGGGGCAGTCAGTGAGTCAGTGAGTGAGTGAGGGAGTGAGTGAGTGAGTGAGTGAGTGAGTCAGTGAGTGAGTGAGTGAGTGAGTGAGTGAGTGAGTCAGTGAGTGAGTGAGTGAGTGAGTGAATGAGTGAGTCAGTGAGTGAGTCAGTGAGTGAGTCAGTCAGTCAGAAGATTGTTTAAGGGGTCAGAAGATTGTTCAAGGTTCCTGAATAAACTGCTGAAAGAAGAGTCCGAAGAGGGACTCAGAACTTTCTGCAGTCAGGGCAGTGCACTGGTAAGTTCCCAGGTAAGGTGGGAATCCGCGACAAAAGTGGGGATTTTGCTCCTCTCAGTAGAAAAAGAGGGAGCAGGAAAAGAATCCGCGACAAAAGCGGGGATTTTGCTCCTCTCGGTAGAAAAAGAGGGAGCAGCAAAAGAATTTTTGCAAATTTAGCCATGGGCGCTTCTCACCCAATTTTTTGGCTCTGAATGAGCTGCTTCGTTCAAAAAACTTAAAGATAAAGGGGAGTACCCTGGAGAGGTTCCTGGAGGAATGTGATGCCATAGCCCCTTGGTTTGCGTGCTCTGGAAGTCTTACAATCCCTTCATGGGAAAATTTGGGTGAAGATCTTGATTTTGCAGCAGACCAAGGCACGCTTAAGGGTGGGGTAAGATCGATCTGGAGGTTAGTGAGGAACTGCCTCGAGGAAGAAAGGTCGGAACAGGCAAACAGTGAAAAAGAGGCAAAAACAAAGAACAACTTATATCCAACACTTGAGCTAGAAGATTCAGAGTCTACGGATTCTAAAGAAGGGCTGCAGGCTCTCATAAAACAAATGAAAAGATCAAAAAAAAAAAAAGAAAGAAAAAAGAGAGAGAGGGGGAATCCCGGGAAAAAAGCCGGGTGTGGTGGCTCAGGCCATCCCAGCACATGGGAGGCAGAGCAGGACTGCCACAAGTTCAAAGCCAGCCTGGTCTACATAGTGAGTTCCAGGGCAGCCAGGACTACACAGTGAGACCCTGTCTCTTAATAAAAAATAAAAAAAAAAAATTAAAAAAAAAATATATATATATATATCTTTGCTTTGCCCAATGCCATCCTCCATCCTTTGCAGTGTGAATGTTGTTAAAAGACCTTGGATTATGGGGACGTATGAACATCATTGGAATTGATAAAAACTATGGGGACCTTTAAATTTGCATGAATGCATTACATTTTACATCATATACGGTTATCAGTTTACGGGGGCTAGGGACAGAATGTGGTGGTTTGATTCAGGTGTCCCCCATAAACTTCAAGTGTTCTGAATGCTAGGTTCCCAGCTGATGGCAATTTGGGAATTAACACCTCCTGGAGGCAGAGTATGGCAATTTGGGAATTAACACCTCCTGAAGGCAGAGTATTGTTGGGGGCGGGCTTATGGGTATAATAACCAGTTTCCCCTTGCCAGTGTTTTGACCAATGCTAGCCTCGCAGCCGCCGTGGCTCAGTTAACTCAAAATATATAAATTATACTAGGGCTGCAAATTTATCCAGATTTTTGTCTAGTTTTCTATTACAGAATTGGTCGCTTGAATTTGAAGATACCTTAAGAGAACTGAGACTGGCAGTAGTTAATGTGAATTCTACCTGCATGGACCTCTCCTTTGCCTCTGGATTGTCATCTTGGCTGATCTCCGCTGATGAATCATCTGAAGGAATGGGCATCTTTGGAATGCGCTTTAGCAGGCCTTCTGTTACTGGTCTCTCTGGTTTGCTTGTGGTGTCTGTAAAATCAGGGTCACGCAATGACGGGATGCGGCTATGATCATTCAAGCCTTTACTGCCATAGAGGCTGCACAGTCCCCTAAGTCTGGCTGGCTACAATTAAAGTTAATCTTCTTCCTGCTCAGGTTGCGAGGCTAAGCACTGCACTCTGGGTTAGCCCTAGAACTCCAGAGAAGAGCATGTTTGATTGCATGCGGGTTGATGCCCCAGATCCCGCCTCTGAGGAAAAGGCATCAAGGTTGCAAAAATATGCATCATCAGAGATCAGACCTCTACTCTTACCTGTGGCTTGTTTTAAAACATAAAAGGGGGAACTGTAGAGAGCTGCGAGGTGACGCGCCTTAAAGATGGCTCTGGCTTCCGCCTTCCGCCTTCCCGATGGCGAGTGCTCTCCTGGATAAACAAGTCCTTATTTGGCTTGGGCCGTGATCTAGGCTTGCTTCCGCATATGTGGACCTATCTGCATTCACCACGTGGCTTACCAGGGTTGGCTGTTCAAAGGCTTCTTAAGCTTTGGGCGGGCTTGTCCCGGGGGCAGTCAGTGAGTCAGTGAGTGAGTGAGGGAGTGAGTGAGTGAGTGAGTCAGTGAGTGAGTGAGTCAGTGAGTGAGTGAGTGAGTGAGTGAGTCAGTGAGTGAGTGAGTCAGTGAGTGAGTGAGTGAGTGAGTGAGTCAGTGAGTGAGTCAGTCAGTCAGAAGATTGTTTAAGGGGTCAGAAGATTGTTCAAGGTTCCTGAATAAACTGCTTCAAGAAGAGTCTGAGCGTTGCGTCTTCCTTGCTGGTCGAGGCGGTCGCGACATCACCCTATAAATCTGCCACTACCTTGTAATGAAAGGGTCCATGGAAGGTTCTCCAGAACCTCATTCTCTTTTGTGCCACCAGAGCAGCAACCATTGACCACCACCTGCAAAGCTTGTGGCTGCCACCAGGACTAGGGGCACAGAGGCCAGGCTGCATCCCGCAGGGAGCCCAGGTGCCCTCCTCCAGCTCCAAGTCCTCCTCCTCTCCTCACCCGCTAAAAGCCTCATTTCCTCACCCCGAGCTCCCCAAATCCTCCTCCCCTCATCCCAGCCCTAGCTCCTGTGTTCCACCCCCACACCTCTGGCCCCGCACTCAAGAGAAGAAAGGGTCGTCCTCAAAGATGCTGCTCAGCTTCCAGAACATCTTGGCTGAATGGCGGTTGTCTGTCAGGCACTCTGGAAATAGGAGCAGCTGGCCTGAGCCAGGACCCAACCCTACTTTGCTGGATGTGAGTTTCCAGGCAGCGAAGGCGGAGTGTGGTGCCACACTGCGTTTCTATTGGTCACTGCGTCAGTGACGTCACTATGGTAGGCGGGAACAATGCCATGGCAACCCCAGTCAACAGAGAGCCCTAGAGATGCCTGGCTAGAGGCCCGCTGACAGGGACTTGCCCTGAGCTTTGGGAAGCCATCTGGGTTCCATGGTAAATGCTTTATAAATGCTGTGGAGAAAAAAAGAATTGGAGCTGAAGAGACCATGACATTTGCTCCAGATTTGGTGCACAAGAAGTAAGGAATGAAAGAAGAGTTGGTTCCATAGAGGAGAACACCCCATAAAAAAGCAGTGGGGATGCATTGCAGGCTAGGAAGGTCCTGAATTCTGCTGTAAATGTAATCATAACAGTCATTCTACGGAGCCATCCTGGAGTCTATGATGTGTGAGGGCAGACTGGGTACAAACAGTATGCTAGGGAATTATAAAGTGTAAGTGTGAAGAAAAACTTGAAAAAAATGAAGGTGATATTGAGGTGTACAAGTATAACATGCAGGTCTTACAGAGAAGGTGAATTTTTTTTTTTTTGAGAGAGAAACAGAGAGACAGACAGAGATGGAGAGGAAGACAGAAGAATGGGTGCGCCAGCAGCCTCTCAGCTGCTGTGAATGAACTGCAGATGTGTGCATCCCCTTGTGGTCAAGTGCAGCATTGCGCCCTTGCATCACTTTGCATGTAGCTAAACGTGGGACCTGGAGATTGGAACCGGGTTCTTAGGCTTAGCAGGCAGGCACCTTAACCGCTCAGCCATCTCTCCAGCCCAGATAAGGTGAATTTTAACCAAAATTTTGTGGGAAACAAATGGATATCTATCCATGAAAAAGTGCTTAATGTATATTATTTTATTCATGTGCCTTGAAACTCGCCTTCAGAATGTAAAGTATGAATTACTTTTTACAGTATAGGTCATCCTAGGTGTTTTTACATATAGTTTCTTATTTAACTCTTCCAATACTAAGATGTTTATTCTATTACATATGAAAAAAATTGAGAGAATAGGGATGTAGTTCAGCAGTTGAGTGGTTGCCTTGCATGCTTAAGGCCCTGTCTCTATATTATGTCTGCATCCTCCTCAGAAACAAAAGTCAAAAGTGTCTTGTACCAGTACATCTGTGTGGCAGACATCTTTACACATATATTATCTCTAGCCACACTAAGGCTTATGTTTCATTTGGAAGGACACTCACTGACCAAGTCAAGGACATCCAGAGGAATGGATAAAACTCAGACCACTCTATTAAAATCACCAAGATTTCAAAATGGCAACCAGTCCATGCTTCGTTACTGCATTAATTCATAAGAGTCTTATATCCCAGGCACTTTCAAGCCATATAGAATAGTAAATATCCTGGTCTCTTCGAGTTTCCTTTCTATCGCATAGCTCATTCACAAGTGAGTTTACAAATATTGCCATTATAGCCACTAAGGGGTTCGTATATATTTCTAAAAACCTTTTCTCAAGTGCCCAGGAGGAATTAACAGGCTTAAAAAACCTTATTTCATTTATTTATGAGAGAGAGAAAAAAAAAAGAGAGAGGCGGGCAAATAGAGAGAATGGAACCAAGGCCTCCAGGCCCTGAAAACGAACTCCAGTTGTATGTTCCACCTTGTGAATCTGGCTTATGTGGGTAGTGGGAAAATCAGACATGGGTCTTCAGGCTTCCCAAGCAAGTACCTTAACTGCTAAAACATCCCTCTAGCCTGAAATATCTTCATTTTTAAAAAATATTTTTATTGGTTATGTATATAGTATGTATACAGCCATGATGGTACCATCATTAGCCTTCTCCCTGTCCTCCCCCATGTGTAATGAGGGCCTTGCCTAATGGGGATAGCCATCAGTTATTTGTGAGGGGCAATGTCTCTGTGTATAATGACCCAACTCATGGCCCTAACAATCTTTCCACCCCCTCTTCTGCAAATTTCCCTGAGCCATGTTGGGTTTATTTTAGGTCTATTTCAGTGATGAGGTTTTGTGACTCTGTGTCTCTGAATATCTGATTTTGTAGGGGTTGAGTGTTCTTTGTGCCTATCTCATTCACCCATGTGCTGGTACCAGGTTCACCAATAAAGCAGCACACTTGCTCATTTCCCCTATGACTCTATGGCTTCAGCTGGTGCCCTGGTGAGGTGTGATGGGCTGATTCTCTCCTCCAGATCTGCGTCCATCTGAAAGAGAGAAGCATATTTTCCAATGTAGAGTGAGGTCAGTGAAAGATACATGGATAACCATTATTATTTTATAGAGAATTTAATAGGTGTAGGCCCTCTTATATCTCACTATTGGTGGGAGCTTGATATTGGGGAATGGGCTCATTTTTGGATATGGTTCTGAGAGAAGCATATTTTCCAATGTAGAGTGAGGTCAGTGAAAGATACATGGATAACCATTATTATTTTATAGAGAATTTAATAGGTGTAGGCCCTCTTATATCTCACTATTGGTGGGAGCTTGATATTGGGGAATGGGCTCATTTTTGGATTGGTTCTGACTTGTTTCCTGGTATGGGTTCCATTCCACTGAGTGGATCTGTTAGCCAAATCTAGAGCAGTTGGTAACCCACCATGGCTCTGTGCTACTACTGCACTTGTGTTAGCATCATGTCAGGTTGTTTGCTGCTGAGTAGGTTAGACCATGAGTTGCTTAGACAGATGTTGGTCATTTCCCCCCAGTCACTTATGTAGTGTCTTCTGGCACTAGACAAGCTCACTGTCTGGGGACCGTCTCTCTTCCAGATTCCAGCCAGGTCTCTCAATATTCTGTCCAAACACCATATAGTGTCTTCAGCAGTAGGGTCTTACCAATAACCTTTGGGAAACCTTGTAGGTCTCACTGATCAACAGCTCATTGTGGATGTTAACCACATGCTGGTATTGGGAGTTACAGGACAGTGCCAAGGGAAAAGAAGGAAGAAAAAGTATAGGTAATAGGAAGAGAAAGAGAGAAGAGACAGAGAGGGAATGATACAGAGATAAACAGGAGAAGTGAAGTTAGTCTTCATCATACCCTCTCCAGGCCCCTGTGATTCAGGTGTTCTTTCCAAGCACCTGATGCCAGCTTGACCTTTTAGTATGTCTTTCAGGATATAAGATTTTATGGTACCATTTCCATTTGGGTCCAGTTTTTGTCCCCCCCCCCCGCTCTCCCACCCCACCATCCCTATTGTCCAGTCCTCAAGATGTTTATCAGGTGTGTCAGCATCTCGTGGAAATACAAATTAGGAGCCATCCACTAACAGGGACCCAGGCCAGCAGACCAAATATCTTATTTTTTTAATTAACAACTAATTCAAAACAAAGTACCTGAGAAGTCAAACAAAACAGCCTGTGGGCTGAATGTGGCCTGCAGGCTGCAAACCTGTGATCCAGTTCTTGACAGTGTGTGTTTTCATGGCATGAAAGAGATATGATGGTAAATCAAGTGTTGAGAGAGTTGAGAATTACTATGGCTCCTGGCATCAGACCCTGTCCTTGTGGTTCATATTGTAAAATGTCAGGGCCATGAGACAGCAGTTTCATATCAGCAGGAATTTAGACTGCAAACAATTTTTTTCACCTACACACCACTGAGCCATCTCTCCTTCCCTCTTTTATTTTTTAAACTGAAAAATGATTTTATTAATTTTTAAATTATTAAACACAATAATGGGCATTTTTGTGACATTTTAATACATGTATATAGTGTATTTTGATCATATTCACCCTCAAACTTGTACCCTTCCAACTCCTGCTGGTTTCCTTCCTCCTTCAAGCTAGTGCTCTTTCTACTAATGTCTTTTTTGTGACTCAGTGAGTTGAAGTGGGGTTGCTTATAGGCACATTGGTGAGGGGTGCTTTATAAGTACATGGCTACACCACTGAAGAAAATGTCTCTCCTCTTTCCCAGCAACTATCAACTTCCAGTAGGTCCTCAGGGTGGGACTAGAGAATCACATCTTTACTTATTCAGGATGGAATGTGGATGGGCCCAGTCTTGTGCAGGTAATCATAGCTGCTGTGTGGTCATGAGTGCAATGGCCATTTCAGATATGGGAGAAAGCATTCCACAGCACCACATCCCCTTCCTCTGTCTCTTAACAGTCCTTCTGTTCCTTCTTCTGTGATGTTCCCAAAGCCTTGGTGGGGGGTGATATATATGCCTGTTTAGGGTTGAACACTCCACATTCCCTTATTCTCAGCATTTTGTCCAATTTTAATGCAAAAAGAAACTTGCCTGATAAAAGCTGAAAGTATCATTCATCTATGGGCACAACCATCAATATGTAATAGGAAATTTGACAGCAATTTCCTATCCACAAAAAACATTTAATCATGCTTATGAAGGTTAAGAGTATGAAATGGAACTGCTTCAGGGCTATAGTATCTCTGACAGTTTCAAGTATGCATCCTCTTCACCTCTTCCTGGCTTCTTGTGGGGGCTGGCCAACCTCAGTGTTATATGCGGCATGTCCTACATCACTGTAGTGTCTGGTCTGATCACATAAATGCCTGTATGTACATTTCTAAATCTAAATCTCCCTTCTGTATAGAAGCATAAGGTACTCGATTCAGGGCCCACCCTGATCCACTATGAACTCATGTAATTCGACCACATTCGCAAAAACTCAATTTACAAATAAGGTTACAGTCACAAGTGGACATTTTTGTGTGTGTATGATGGAGTATTATGATTAATCAGTCAACAAGATTTAGAATCACTTAGGAGACAGACCTTTGGACATGTCTGTGAGTACACTTCCACAGAGCTCTAATTAAGGGGGAAAGGTCTATGGTGAATGTGGGCAATGCCATCCCATGAGCTATGGGCTCAGACTGAATAAAAGGAGAAATCAAGCAGTGCACCAGTATTCATCTCTCCCTGATTCCTGACTGTGGACATCTTGTGACCAGGTCACATACTCCTGTGGCCATGCCTTCCCTGATGTGATGAATCCTTAAAATGTGAGCCAAAGAAATCATTACTTCCTTAAGTTGCTTTCTTTGGGTATTTTGTCACAGCAATAGAAAGTAACTACCATGAAGGATACTAGCCCAGATCATATATCTATTAATACTTGGTGTTTTGATTTATTTATTTCCAAGGAGAGAGAGAGAGGGAATATGAATGGGTATGCCAGGTCCTATAGCCACTACAAACAAACTCCATATGTATATGCCATTTTGTGCATCAGGGAAATTGAACCTGTCTTCATAGGATTTGCAATAAAGCACCCTAATGGCTAAGTCACCTCTCCATCCCTTATTAGTAATTTGTACAAAAAATTAGAGTAGACCAGAAAAAAAAAAACACGAGTTAATCTTTATATAAGACTTGAGGAGTGCAGAGATTGCTTGGTGGTTAAGGCATTTGTCTGCAAAGCCAAAGAATTCCGGTTTGACTCTCAAGAATAGGCCAGATGCACAAGGGGGCACATGTGTCTGGAGTTTGTTTGCAGTGCCTGGAGGCCCTGGCACACCCATTATCTCTCTCTATCTCTCTCTCTACCTCTTTCTCTCTCAAATAAAAAAATAAAATATTTTTAAAGACTTGAAATATAACCCAGCCAGCAAACCTGAAAGCAAATGTCTTTAACAAACTCTTGCTTTTGGTGTATTAACCTCATTATTCATTACTTTGTTTTTTAGTGTTATTTTTAATCAATATATATTTTTTATTTATATTATTCTGATTTTACATTCATAGTATTGGTTCCATTATCCTCCTCCCCTTCCTCCCACTTTCAAAGGGGCCCTCATCAATGGGGAATGTGGATCGTACATTGTGAGTTTGCTCAAGAGTTCTGGTGGATAGGCCCCAGTCTCTGTGCATAATGCCCCAACTTGTGACTCTAACAATCTTTCCGCCCCCTCTTCCGCGAGTTTCCCTGAGCCACATTGGGGTCATTTTAGTTCTGCTTCCTTGATGAGATTTTGGGAGCCTCTGTGTCTCTGAATATCTGGCTTAGTTGGAGTTGGATGTTCTCTGTGTTTATCTCCTTCAGCCTTTTTCTGGTGTTGTGATCGCCTTGAGCGCTGTATTCTTGCCCTTCCCCTGCGTTGTTCTATGGTTTCAGCTGGTGAGGTGTGGTTAGCTGATCCTCCCTTCAGGTTCGTTGTCCACCTGAAAAGAGATAAGCAAATTCTCCAACGGAGAGAGAAGTTAGTACTAGATAGAAGGGATAGCCATATATGTTTTGGAGGGAACTTTATATGCATTGGCTCTCTTCTAGCCCACATTTGGTGGCCTCTAGATCTTGGAGACTGAGCTCATTTTTTGTACATGGCTTTGACTTATTTCCCAGTTCCAGCAATGAGTTCCATTCCACTGAATAGATTTATTAGCCAAATCAAGAGCAGTTGGTTACCCACCATGGCTGTTTGCCACTACTGCACTTGTATGAGCATTACGTCAGATTGTTTCCTGCTGGGTATCTTAGACTGCAAGTTGTTTGGACCAATGTCAGACATTTTCCCCCAGTTGCTCGTGTAGCACCCTCTGGTACTAGACTAGCTAACTGGGGACTGACCTTCTTCCATATTCTGGCCAGGTCGCTCTCTGTGTTTGGTCTCACACACGTATGCTGTCTTCGACAGTAGGGTCTTACCATTAACCTTTGGTGGGTCACCAAGTACTCTGACCGAAGTCTGTCTTTTTTGGGGAACCTTGTAGGTGTTTCAGAACAACAGCTCATTGTGGAAGTTAACCCCTTGCTGGCACTGGGAGTTATAAGTCTGCACCTAGGAAGGTGAGGGAGGAAAAAGATATATAATGTAAAAGAGAAAGTGAGTATAGAGAGGAGAGGGAGAGAGAGAGAGAGAGAGCAAGAGAGAGAGAGGGAGGGAGAAGGAGGGAGGGAGGGAGAGAGAGAGAAGAGAAAGAGAAGCAGGACAAGATTAAAGTTGGCCTTCATCATGTTCTCTCCAGGTTCCTGTGGTGCGAGTATTCCCTCTGTAGGCCTGCTGAAGGATCACTGTTTTAGCCTGTTGTTCAGAGTAAAGGGTTTTGTAGTATTTTTCCCTTTTGGGTTCCAATTTGTATCCCCCCCTTGTCCTCCCTCCCACCCTCTCATTCCCTCCCACCTTTACCCTCCCTCCATCCCACCCTCCTTCTTGTCATCCTCAGAGTGTATTAGGTTTGGCCACATGTCACGTGGAATCCGGTTAGGGGCGACAAATAAATGAGACCATGTGTCGATTATCTTTTTGTGCTTGGGTGAGCTCACTGAGGATGATCTGTTCCATGTTTGACCATATTTTTCAAATTTCCTTATTTCATCTTTCCTTATTGCTACGTAGAATTCCATAGTATAGATA
The DNA here is from genome assembly GCA_036365145.1 of Orientallactaga sibirica. Lineage (NCBI taxonomy): Eukaryota > Metazoa > Chordata > Mammalia > Rodentia > Dipodidae > Orientallactaga > Orientallactaga sibirica. The sequence continues at coordinate 72,875 of JAEOAD010002240.1, read as the reverse complement.
TACCACATCTTTGTTATCCATTCATCTAGTGATGGACACCTGGGTTGATTCCAGCTCTTTGCTATTATGAGTTGAGCAGCTATAAACATGGTTGAGCAAATGTTTCTGATCTGAGGCTTGGGGCCTTTAGGGTAAATGCCCAATAAGGGAATAACTGGATCCATTGGTAAGTCTATGGTCATCCTTTTCAATAGTCTCCATATAGCTGTCCATAGTGGTTGAACCATTTTACATTCCCACCAACAGTGAAGACTTGTTCCTATTTCTCTGCAGCCTCGTCAGCATTTGTTTTCATTGTTTTTTTAATGTTAGCCATCCTTACTGGGGTAAGGTGGAATCTCACAGTTGTTTTAATTTGCATTTCCCTGATGATTAGGGATGTTGAACATTTTCTTAAATGTGTGTTTTCTATTTGTATTTCTTCCTCTGAGAACTCCCTGTGCAGTTCTCTGCCCCACTTTGTGAGTGGGTTGTTTGGTGATTTATTGTTTAGGTTTTGGAGTTCTTTGTAGATTCTAGAAATTAGGCCTTTGTCAGTTGTATAGCTGGTGAAAATTTTCTCCCATTCTGTGGGTATTCTGCTGGCTTTGGTTATAATATTTTTGTCAGTGAAAAAGCTTTTCAGCTTCATGAGATCCCAATGGTTGAGTGATTGTTTAATTTCCTGAGCTGCTGAGGTTTTGTTCAGGAAATCTTTTCCCACTCCTATATCATGGAAGGTTCCTCCTATTTTTTTCTTCCAGTAGTAGCAGAGTTTCTGGTTTTATATTAAGGTCTTTGATCCATTTGGACTTAATTTTTGTGCATGGAGAGATGTGTGGGTCTAGTTTCATTTTCCTACATATGGTTGTCCAGTTTCTTCAGCACCATATGTTGAAGATGCTGTCTTTTCTCCATTCAATGTTTTTAATCAAAAGTGAGAATAAGATTATCAAAAGGTTTAATTATAAACATTTAAAAGGCTGCTTGATGGGCATAATTTTTTTTATTCATAGAAAAAGCTTCCTTTGAAAGCTATGCCTTTGGTGTCTATAATCATATGTGCCATAAGTTTCTCATTTTATTTCAAGACATCATCTTACTGTAGCCTAGGCTGACCTGAAACTCACTCTGTAGCTGCAGGCTGGCCTTGAACTACCATTGATTTTATCTCAGCCTCCTGAGTACTGGGAATAAAGGTGTATGTCACCATCCATGGTTATTATGACATAGATTTTGATTCAATTTTCAGTTATAGGCATGAATTCCTATGCACTGAGCAGGGCCTCTTATTATATGACAAAGAAGTTGATTACCCATCACTTATGTGTTACTATGCAGTGGTGGCTACATCTAGTCTGGCTGGTTGAGTTTGCAGCTTGGAGGTTCCACTGCTTGTACAGAATGTAGATGGATTTTCTCCCACAAGAGCTCACACAGTGCTTTCTATCACTATGGTAATGGTCTCACAAGGAGATGGTTTTGATTTCAATTGCAAACATAACAGTTTCCTGTGACCACAGCCTGTGATGTATTCAGCAAAATGGTCTTACCATTTAGTTATGGTATGTAACCAAACACAATGGCAATGACCTGCATTGTTTTGCACATAAGGCCCCTCCTGGATCAACAATATATTTTTCTATTACTGTGAAGAATCTGAGGGTAGATATTTATAGGAAGATTAACAAAATTATGTAAGCAGTTCAAGGTGAAATATGCCAAATATGTGAGATAAAGTACTTCTGTCAGGACTCCATGACAGAATATGTCTGGTGTATATGAGGTAAAGAACCTGTGTCCATGCTCCAAGAGGGAATGTGTCTGGTGTGGGTGAGGCAAAGAACCTGAGCAAAGGTACATTAAGGGAATGTGTGTATTGTGAGGAACAGCAGGGATGCAAGTGAGTCTGAGGAGGGAGCAGGTAATAGAGAGGCTACAGAATGCATGGTGGGAGTGGAATGAAGGTGCAGTCTTAAAAAGCTTTGTAAGGTCTAGAGTCTGCTATTATTGAACCCTGCTGACATTAGGATTACTTTCATAAGGAGTTTTTTTTTTTTTTTTAACATTGTATCTGTGGTTTAGAAATATACTCATGAAACCCAACTAACAACTTTATTATCTGCTATGGATAGACTGTACCTTGCTGTGCCATATTCAAACTGCTATTTTTCAGTTATGTCAGCCACATTCTTTTTTTCTTTAGTCTTGTGTGATTTTTGGAATATTAAAACTTCTACCCATCTCCTGTTGTTTTTATGTAAAGTTCCATTTTATGATACTGGGCAGAGCACAAAGAATATTTCATATCTTTTGCTGACTATCCCTGCTACTGACTAGTCTGTGCCTTTTGACCAACTAACTTTATAATTCTCTGGGGTGTACATTAAATATCTGTTTCTGGTATGCTTCATGGACATTGGAACCCATCTTGATCAGTCCATCAATGTGTACTGAAGGCCAGTGGATCTCTAAGACAGACTGGGATGGTTGAGGAATTCAAACCTATAGCCTGAGAATACACCAGGTTCTCTTTCTAATCTGCAGACATCTGTTGTTGGACTGCCCAGCCACATACTGTATTGAGTCACAAAAATACCATTCAAAATATGTATTAATCCAATCAGTACTGGTGTTCTAGAGTACCATGACCTGCAAATAAATTTACATTGACTTTTTGTTTTCCTACTTGCATCCTTTTTTTCTACTTCATTTGTCTTATTTTTCTACCTAAGATTTCCAGCAGTATAATTAATAAGAACAGAAGAAATATAACCTTTGTTTTGTTGCTCCACATATCTTTTTTATACTGAGACAAGAGATCCACCATCCTCAAACACAACTTAATGGCTGGACCATGGGATGGAGAATCATTCACAGTGACATCAATCTTCCAGCCCTCCACAAGCTTTTATAATAAAACTCTTGAATCTATTTAGAGATGTTGATCCAAACTATTGGGACACAAACTTTATAAACAGGTTTCTTTAAAATTTATTTAAGAATGTTGAGTTTTGACCAAGTGTTTTTGCATTAATTGAGATGATCGTACCATTGCTGTCCTTCAGTTTTTTTGTGATGTTCATTGTTTTGTGTACATAGAACCATCCCCATATCTCTGGATTATAGCCATTCTGACTGTGTAATAAGTGATATTTTGGATGTATTCTTGCATCTGTTTGCAAAGATTTTGTGTAAAATTTTTATTTCTATGCTTAAGGGATTAGTCTTAAAATGTCACTGCTTGTTATAGACATGTTGAAATTAGTAAATAAATCCCAGTTTTAGACATTGGAAAGTTAGATTTATCTATACAAAGACTTTCTCTGGACTTGGAGCTCATCAATTCAGCTAGACAAACCAGATAGTCAGACCAGGGATTCATTGTGTCCTCCTTCATTTTGCTGGAATGACACACATGAAAAGCCACAACCAGTATTTTTAATTTTTTTATTCATTTACTTTTTATTTGTAAGGAGAAGAAAAGAGAGAGAAAGAGAGCAGAGGGGAGAGAGAGAGAGATGGACATGCAAGGGACTGTACTTGTTTTCCACAAATTCCAGATGCATGTGACACTTTGCATTGAATTTATATAGGTACTGGGGAATTGAACATGGTCAATTGGCTTTGCAGTCAAGTGCCTTATCACTGAGCAATTTTGCCAACCCCACAACTCCCATGTTTACATAGGTACTGGGGATTGAAAGTCAGGCCCTCATGCTTACATGGTATGCACTTTATCAAGATAGCCATTTTCCAAGTCCTTTAAAACATTTTTCATACTCATTTTTTCAGATATTATTCTTACATACATTACATCTTATATCAATAACACACATTAAAAATTCAATAACAGGCTGGAGAGATGGCTTAGCTGCTAAGGCACCTGCCCTAAGCCTAAGAATGCTGGTTCCAATCTCCAGCAGTTCCAATTTAGCCAGATGCAAAGTAACACATTGTCACCCACTTGACCAGAGGTTCAGAGCTGAGAGGCAAATCTAGAAAAAAAAAAAAAAAATCACTGATTTGCCTTTAATTCCAGCACTCAAGAGGCAGAGACAAAAGAATCACTGATGGTCACAGCCTCAGACTACATAGTGAATTCCAAGTCAGCATGAATTGAACAAAAAAATGAGGCTAGAGGAGAAACTTTACATTCAAACATCCAAATTCTGTCCCCGGTCCACATAAACTCATGACCATATTATGATTACATATGTATTCAGTCTGACTCAAAAAATATCCAGAATATTTAGCAAATGTAATACTGCTCAAAACATGAAAATCCAACATCTCAACTGAGATGCCAGAAAGTCTATTAACTTTGAGCCTTATCAACTCAAAGTATAGTTACTTATTTCCAACACATAATGACACAGAGTAAACATTTCCATAGCAAAATTAAGGAAACATTGAAGCAATATAGATGAGAAAACAAATAGGACAAACATCAAATCTTGCAGCTTTACCTTGGGGATCTAAGCAAAACCTTTACCTAGACTCCAAATTTAACTCCTGTACACATGAATGTTAACTTTATGGGAAAATCAAACTAAGCCAGCATGAACAGCATTCCTGGGCAGCAATTCTGAGAAAATCAGAGTGGTTACAATGAAACATTTTTATCTTCATAGCTCCATTTTTGACATGATAGGATTTACACACAAGAACTTAAAATCATCCCTTAGTTGCAAAGTGGCAACATGAATACTTTCTCTGCTTATTGACCCCTTTTCCTGCCTTTGTTGTAATTGCAAAAACAATATAAAATGAGTAGTGACAAAATTTATAAATACAGAAAGAATGAAGCCTACTTTGAAGAAAAGAAATGTCCTCCAATATTGGTATTACACACTTATTTTATTTTCAGACTGACTAATTCAACTCATACTGTTCTAATACATATCAAGGTTCCTATCCTCAATGATAGGGGTAGTCATGAGCCCTAAGAGTGTAATGTTGCTGCAAATGAAATGTACATAATATGTCTTGAAATTCCCAATAAGCACTTCTCTTTATTTCTTCACCCATAAAACAACAGATGATTACTTTTTAAAATTATTTTATTTTCAGATGGTAACAACCTTGGGATGACTCAAAAGGTACCATGGTGAGAGAGAAGAAGAGACAGGGAGTGCTCAGCACTGAAACATCTCAAACCTACCATCCAAGGCTCAGGGTCCATTGCAGAAGAAGGGGGTGGAAAGAATGTAAGAGCCAAAGTAAGAGTAGGACTCCTTACAACCTGCTCCTCCATACACAAAATGGCCTGGATGGATATCCATGACCTTACACTGCCTGACACTACCTGGATAAGACTATCATAACAGGAGAAAAAGATCATGACATCAAATTGAAAAGAGAGACTGATTGAGAGGGGAGGGGATATGATGGAAAGTGAAGTTTCAAAGCAGAAAGTGGGGGGGAAGGGAGGGAAATAATATGGGATTTTGTCTATAATTAAAGAATTTGTGAATAAAAAATGAGGAAATTAAAATAAAATAAAATAAGATGGAGGGCTGGAGACGTGGGTTACACAAAAGGCACCTGCCTGCTAAGCCTAAGAAGCCGGTTCCAATCTCCAGGTCCCACTTTTAGCCAGATGCAAAGTGACACAAAGCTTTTTCCACACTTGACCACAAGTGGGCATCATGCATCTGGTTTCAATCATAGCAGCTGAGAGACTTCTGGTTTAAAATCTAAATCATCTCCCTCTGTCTGTCTCTGTGTCTCTCTCCAAAAATAAATAAAATAATAATAAAAAAATGTAAGATGGAAATCTCTTAAAGAGTTATAGTTGCAGCAAATGATGGCTTGTATGTCTTGAAATTCAGTTTCTCAAATTTCTTCTGTCAGAAAACAACAGATGATTCCTTTTAAATTCAACATCACTCCAATTCCCAGGAACTGGTCTTGAAATTCAGTTTCTCAAATTTCTTCTGTCAGAAAACAACAGATGATTCCTTTTAAATTCAACATCACTCCAATTCCCAGGAACTGGTCAGAACATAAGTGATTACACAAAATACTGTCATAATTTCTTATGCCCAACATTTCATTCTGCTTTCAGCTTTTTCCAACATATCACAATTGCCCATCAAGTTTTGTTTACATCACTACATGGATCTTCAAGTTCGAATTTCTAAATCATTCCATATACATCCCAAAAACCAATTCAAAAAGAAGAAAATGTTTTAAGAATTTCATTAAACTACAACTTAACAAATAAAGTGTATATTTTTTTCAGATTCATATGTATCATCTGCAGGCAATCTCTGATGTAATATTAGGAGTAGTTTGCTCATGGGTTTTCTTTCTTTTATTATCAATATATACATATATATATGTCATTTCTGGGGAGGAAACTAAGGATTTTTTGTAATATTTCTCACTTGCACAACTTTTTTCATGTGTTAAGTCATATGAGTTTTGAGTTTTGAGTGAAAAATGACCATGGAATATATATCAGTCTCATAAACATTTCCTGAGGTCTATAATAAGTGAATTATGACCATTGATAGTTTGTTCACATTCATAGGAATTCTGATTTCACAATTTCTCTGCTGTGAATTGCAAAGGTGAAAGGAAAAGTTTTCACACACTTATTACATCCCTATGGCTTTTATCCAGTATAAGTTCTCAAAGGAATGCCTTCCAGATTAATAAGTTGTGACTTCTGGTAGAAAGCATTTCAACCAACATAACTTTGATAAGGCTTATTATCTACAATAGTTCTCTGACACCTGAGGTTCAAAAGAAAGCTTTCTCACAATCATTGTGATCACATGGCTCCTTACTTGTTTAATTCTCTTATACATGGCTGTCAAAACTTGGAAGAAATGGTTTCATCATTCATTATATTCAGATGATTTTTAAGTTATATGAATTCTATGATGCATAGTAGGCTATGACTTGGAGATGAAGGCTTTCCCACATTCATATGTCTACTCATCTGTATAAGTTACCTGATGCATACCTGTGACTGAAAGGCAATATTCTATATGAGTTGTGGCTTCTGGCAGAAAGCTTTCTCACCTTCATTACATTAATATGGTCTCTCAAATGTATTTTATCATTGGCTTATTAAGGAAAAGCTTTTTCATTCAGTGCATAAATATGCTATCTCTCTTATATGAGATATCTGATGAATAGTGAAGAACACCTGGATGCATCCTTTCCTGCATTTATTAGATGCATATGGCTACACAACTATGTGATTTCACTGATGAATAATTATTTGTCACTTCCAGCAGAAAGCGTCACCACATTCATATGTCTTCTCACCTGTTTGAATTCAGTGATATTGATTGGTATGGCAAAGAAAACATAACCATCTTCAATTTGCCCATATGTTTTTTGATCTGTATGAATTGGTATAACTTGGTATTGAAAGCTTGCCTACATACATTATATTTTTATGGCTTTTTACCAGTGTTATTTCTGTGATGCTTACTAAGACGTGACTTGCAGATGAAAGTTTTATCACATTCAGTACATTCATATGGCCTCTCACCTGTGTGAGTTCTCTGATGCATAGTGAGGTATGACTTGGTAATGAAAGCTTTCCACATGCAGTACATTCATATGGCTTTTCACCTGTGCGATTTCTGTGATGCTTATTAAGCATTGACTGGAAGATGAAAGCTTTACCACATTCAGTACATTCTTATGGCTTTTATCCTGCGTGAATTCTCTGATGAACAGTGAGATATGACTTGGAGATGAAAGCTTTACCACATTTCGTACACTCATATGGCTTTTCACCTGTGTGAGTTCTATGATGTATATTAAATTCTGACTTGGTAAAGAAAGCTTTGCCACATACAATGCATTCATATGGCTTCTCACCAGTGTGAGTTCTCTGATGTGTAGAGAGGTATGACTTGGTAATGAAAGCTTTCCCATATGAACTACATTTATATGGCTTTTCACCTGTGTGAGTTCTCTGATGCCTGTTAAGAACTGACTTGGTAGCGAAAGCTTTCCCACATGCAGTACATTCATATGGCTTTTCATCAGTGAGTTCTCTGATGAACAGTGAGATGTGATTTGGAGATGAAAGCTTTACCACATTTAGTACATTCATATGGCTTTTCACCAGTGTGAGTTCTCTGATGAACAGTGAGATGTGATTTGGAGATGAAGGCTTTCCCACATGAACTACATTCATATGGCTTTTCACCTGTGTGATTTCTGTGATGCCTATTGAGCTTTGACTTGCAGATGAAAGCTTTCCCACATTCAGTACATTCATATGGCTTTTCACCTGTGTGAGTTCTCTGATGATGAGATATTAAGATTTGACTTGGTAATGAAAGCTTTCCCACATGCAGTACAGTACATTCATAGCTTTTCACCTTTTCACCTGTGTGAGTTCTGTGATGCCTATTAAGATTTGACTTGCAGGTGAAAGCTTTCCCACATTCAGTACATTCATATGGCTTTTCACCTGTGTGAGTTCTGTGATGAATATTAAGATTTGACTTGGTAAATGAAAGCTTTCCCACATGCAGTACATTCATATGGCTTTTCACCAGTGTGATTTCTGTGATGTTTATTGAGCTTTGACTTGATAGATGAAAGATTTACCAATTCAGTACATTCATATTGTTTTTCACCTGTGTGAGTTCTGTGATGTATATTAAGATCTGACTTGGTAATGAAAGCTTTCCCACATTCAGTACATTCATATGACTTTTTACCTGTGTGAGATCTCTGAGGTTATAGTGAGATGTGACTTGGAAATGGAGGCTTTCCCACATTCAGTACATTCATAAGGCTTCTCACCTGTGTAAGGTCTATGATGTACACTGAGATGTGACTGTGAGATGAATGTTTTCCCACATTCACATGGCTTCTCACCTGTATAAATACACTGATGCTTAGTGAAATTTGACCTGGAGATCAAGGTTGTCCCACATTCATACAACTTCTCACCAGTGTTTGTCCCTTGATGACAAATGTGATGTGAGTTGTGATAAAAAGCATTCTGGCATTGTTTAAAATCATCAGTCTTTGTCCAGTACATTTTCTGCTCACTTGTTAATTCTGAAAAAACAAAGGAATGCATTACATTCCTAATATTAAGTAAAACTTTGACTCACAAGAGATTCCTAGTATTTGGTAAGGTATTATATTGTAAGAACATATAGCTCACAATAATTACATTAATACTACATTTCAATTGACTTCTTTACTATTCTATATGGTGGGTTGCTTGACTTGAGGCATAATACATAGTCTTATAAAACAAAGTGCAAATTCAGCAAATGTTTTCCTATATTCACACAATATTTTAGAGATCTCTAAGTGAGTCTGCATTTGTTTGTTTGTTTTTATTGCTTCCTTAATAAGTTTGGGTCTAATTCCTCTGAAAACAGCAATTCTATCTTGTATTAGGTTGTTTCAAAAATTTATTATTCAGGATGCTGGGCTTGGGGGCGCATGCCCTTATTCCCAACACTCGGGAGGCAGAGGGAGGAGGATTACCATGAGTTCGAGGTCACCCTGTGACTACATAGTGAATTCGAGGTCAGCCTGAACTAGAACAAGACCCTACCTCAAAAAATCCAAAAATAAAATTAATATTCAGGATCCAGAAATGGGTTAGTGGTTAAGGTGCTTGCCTGCAAAGCCTAAGGATCCATGTTCAATTATCCACATCTCACATAAGCCAGATGCACAAAAGTGAGGCAATCAGGCACATGCCCACTATGTGGTGAAAGCATCTGTAGTTCAACTTCAGTGCCTGAGGCCCTGGTGTGCCAATTTTCTCTCCCTATCTCCAAACTAAAAAAATAAAAGTAAAAATAGTTTAATTTCAGTGAAATAACCTAGTGGGTATGAAGTTTTCCTTTTATACCACCTGCAGTTCCTTGCCAAAGTATTTACACATCATTTAAACACATGTTTACTAAATGCTTTATGATACAGATGTTTGGTTTATGTACCAGTATTAGTGCAGAATTCTACTATAATAACATAGGATGTGGGTTTGTTTTTGTTTGTTTGTTTGTTTCTAGTCTCTCCCCTACCACCTTTCTCCATGGATCATATACATGAAAAGGTTTTTTTTTTGCCTGTTTCTTATATATTTATATATTCAAATGTGTTTGTGACTTTGGAATGGTGTGGTACAAAATGCTTGTTTTTTGATAATAGGTCAAGCTTGAGTGTCAGTCATTGCCTTTAACCATGTTTTATAGTACCTCCTGTTGTAAACTATGGGGTCTGCCATGATTCAGGCCTATGAAATTTGAGGGATTCTAAGTGTTCTGGTTGATTCTGGGTATCTTAACTCATGAATATGCAAAAAGCACATTAACCCACTGAGTAATCTCCCTAGCCAATAATGGGTTTAGTAATGAATGTGGACATGATTATCTTATATTTTTCAATTACTGGGATAAAAGTAGATGAACATTGTTTTCAATCATTGTTATTCTGGATTAAGAGGAAAAGGGGAATGAGAATGGTAAAGAAAAAAAAATAAACTACAATAAAATATTAGCAAAAAAGTAACTCAAATAAAGAAGGTTCAAGTAAGAATATGAAAAGCATCACAATATGGAATAAAGTGAAAACAAAGCTAACAATGTTGAAAAATAGTTGAAAAATAACAAATTGGCAAACACCTATATTCTTTCTCCCAAGTGGCTGTTGTCAGAAATGAAGGTGTTTCATCTGCAGATGGATATAATCATTCTTTGCTCACTATTGAAATTGGTGATGTATGTGCTGATGGATGAACCCATAAGCAAGGTCAATGGCAGGTCTGCCCTCAAAAAATTGTATTTTCATATAAAACTCACTGGATACTCTTGACATTGTTAAAACAGAGTCCAACATTTACTTCACATACAGACAAAACACTAGGCATCTCCACTGTGTATCACACACTGAAAAACCAGAAAAGAGGACTCTTGACTCAATTTAGGGACCCAAGCAAGACTCAACTACATCTGAAAAGAGGAATGATCCACCCATGTAATTGACCTGGGGTCAAAATTTTCAGATCCACATTATAACTAAACATGTGAAGCTATAATGAATGTCTAAAGGCCAAAAAGCATGAACAATAACATCCCCTATTTTTTAACATCAATAAGCAATGGGGATGACTTTACCATGACAGGTGAACCTCCTAAACCCTTCCCTCCTTGGGCTCTCTAATGCAAAACTTGATCAGAAATTCTACACTTAACCCTTTCATATTATTTCTTCTTGAGTCCATCTCCCACACATAAATATTCAGTGTTTCCAGACTCCCTGAATTATCTGTTTTTCGGATTCAAAATTTTCAAATGCTTTTTCTAGCATTTCTCTAATGTTAGTCTGCTGTTACAGATTGAGTGACAACATATTGATATGAATGTCTAGAATTAACCATTGCAATAGATACATATTTCAACTAACACAACAGATGCCACTATTTTGGCACAAGAGCTCTTTCTACTGCCTGGCATTATGTTGTACCTGTGGCTTTACCTTGTATTCTCATCTAGAACATGAGAATGGACTATTTCATACTTTACACTGTCATTCAGATTTCCTTCCCTTTAAATTCTCAAATGCTCTTTTAAAATCACTGAAACATTTCTTATTGTTTACAAATTTAGTATAATTTTGACACTTACGTTCTTCTCATGGACATTTCACAAAAGGGTACTAATCACCTATGAAATCTCCAATGCTCTTTTCTCATGTACTTCTAAATTTCACAGGTGACTGTAAATATAATTTTGTTTTATACTATTTTCTTTGTCAACATTGTAAACACAACCACCATTGTAGAATTGTATAGTTCAATAAATACTTTTCTCCTTAAGGTGTTTCTTTGAAGGATTTTGTCACAGCAGAGAAGTTCACTATTAGGACTCTAATATTGAAGCATACAGAAAATGGACCAGTGAGAATTTAGGTACAACATTTAACACATAGTATTTTCCAAGACCACCTATACATAGAATGAAATTTTGGAATTCATAAAGAAAACATTTTTCATCTGGGGATGGTAGCACATGCCTTTAATACCAGCACACAGAAGGCAAATGTAGGACAATTGCCATGAGTTTGAGACAACCCTGAGACTACATAGTAAATCCCAGGTCAGCTTGAGCTAGAGAAAACCTTTAACTTGGACCCCCACCAAAAAAAATCAACAATGGCAGAAAAACAGGGTCATGCTTTGTCCATATCATAATGTGTCTGATTCACAGTAATACCATTTATTATGACAATTTCAGATGAGTTCTCATCTCATTGACCTATGTTACACATATGCCTTTACTTGCCTGTTAACCTCTGAATTGAGCCTTCTTTTATACTCCATGGTACAAACCCATGCTCCAACCTGACGATCAATTCTGGCTTGGTCATACAATTCCCTGTAATTGAGAAATAATGTACAAATTGTGTCAATATGTTATATCAAATGGACTCCTATAATATAACAGCTGCATTACTACAACTAATCTCTACTAGGTGAAATTAAAACTTAGCTAAGAGAAAGTTTATACTCCTGGAGTTCATTAACTAGAATATTTACCTGAAGTGACATTGAATAGCATGATATATAATACGATTTTTTTGTTGTTGTTTCTGGTTCTTACAAGATTTGGACTCACTCTAGCCCAGGTTGACCAAGAACACATGCTGTAGCCCCAGGCTGTCCTCATACTCATGGATATACATCTATCTCAGCCTCCCACAATATAGGACAAGTATTGTGTGCCACAGCACCCAGCTTAAAACAAGGATTTTAATAAAATAAATAGAAAATAAGGGAAGGGGAACATAATGTAACTAGAAAGACAACAAATGACATTTATGATAAGTGAAACACAGAGAAAATGGTCATTAAAAAAATACAACAGAAAATTGTGGGAGAAAAGTTCAAAAAACAAATGGAATAAAAAGGTAAAACAACAAAGAGTATTCACAATAAAATTAATGAGACAAAAATCACATGATTCTAAAAATAGCTCATGCAAATTAAGAAATTGAAAAGAACATAAGGAAGGAAGGGCATTTGGATTTATAATAATTGCCCTTAAATAAGTGAATATATATAAAAAGCATGTTTCAGAGTAAAACAAATGAAATACAAATAGTGAAATAATTTTCTATTATTGGAAAGAAATTGAAAAATCTCACAAGAATCTGAACACATGTGAACAGCAAATTCAAGAGCAAAATGAAAAGCTAGTTATACAAGAACACTCAGTACAGGACCTGGCAAGTTCTCAGGTGTAAACTCATAGATCAGCAATAAACTGATTTTACACAGAAAAGACATCCACAGTCCAGACCCAGTAACACTCAATGAATACAGGTGAAAAAAAATCATGAATGTAATAGAAAATCAAGTAGAATAGCACATAAAAATATTACACTCTATAACTAGAATGATGGCTCAGCAGGTAAGTATTTTTCCTCTATAAGCAAGTGGTCCTGAAGGACCCTGAGTTCAATTTTCTAGATCCCCTGGGAACTGCAGGACCATACAGGCCTGTAACCAAAGGTCATGCAGGGTGTAGAGACTAAAAAAAATCTTTGAATTCCCATGTTGAAGTCAGGGTTACATTGTTGGCAGGCATGTTGGGGGAAAAAAAGGTTTATTTTGGCCTACAGACTCAATAGAAGTTCCATGACAGCAGGGGAAACCTATGGCATGAACAGAGGGTGGACATCAGGTGGGCAAGAGGAACAGGAAAATGTGTCAAATACTGGCAAGGGGATACTGGCTATGATACCCATAAGCCTTTCCTCAATAATACAGTGCCTCCAAGAGGCATTAATCCCTAAATCTCCATCAGCTGGGAATGAAGCATTCACAACAACTAAGTATATGGGGACACCTGAATCAAACCAATACACACTGCAAGCTCTACAATCAGGAATAGGAGGCTTAGGCCAAAAAGAGTAATACCTGATACACATGAAACAGATATCAGTGAACTCACAGAAGCACAGAAAGGCAACTGCCACATGTTATCCCTCATCTGTGATTACTAAACTGGACCAGCTTTAGTTCTATGCATACCTGAGAAGCAACTCAAGTGACAGATAAAAGGGGTGTACGGGTTTGGGGAAAGAAGAATGGAAAGGCAGGAGGAGTTATACATGAAACAAAATCCAAAATGAATTGATATCCTAGAAAGCTTCCTCCTGGATAGCAAACTAAAAGATAAAACCCTCAATAGGAGCATGGAGGGATCATCTGGTAAGAAGGGCCCTGGAGAGTGTGGGATAAAGCTTTACTCTAATACATTTGGCTATGGATTGTACCTTCAAACACCAGATATTGGTTATAGCTCACACTGAGCTGTTGATCAGAGACACCCACAAAGTCCCCAAAACAAGAAAAGTTTCTGTCAAAACACTTGATTAGCCACTGGAGGGCAAAGATAAGATCCTACTGCTAAAGACCCCACATGCTGTGAATGCAGAACATCAAGACATCCAACTGAATCTGGAAGCAAGTACCCAGATGGTTAGCATGTATATTGCTGAAAAGTGCTACATGAGCTGCTGGGGCAAAATGGCTAACAATGTTGTGAGTAAGCAGGAGAACCAGCTATATGAAAACAACCAACCTAAGAAGATTCACATACCTGTGCAATAGTGGCTGCCAGACTAGGTCAGTAAAAAATAGCTCTATGGTTGTCTACAAGATCTGTTCAGTGGAAGGAATACAGAGTTGGAGCTGGGAACAAAGACAGATCCTATGGAGACCAAGATTTTGGACCCCAATGAAAAGTTCCCACTAGTCTTTGGCCAAAAGTGTGGACACTGATCAAAATGTCTCTAAATTAACAATACTATCCCCCTTTACCTATTCTGATTTCATTCTCCATTGGAGAAATGGTTTTTATTTTTCAGAAAGTAGCAAGAACTAAGAACAACCAAGATCTATCAACAAACCAAGAATATATAGTTGACTTTGTGTCAGATGAATGATTCAGCACAGCAGCTAGGACCCAGGTGAAACCACAGAGGAATTGGTGAGATGAGCAAGAGCTCTACTTCTATGGCAAGCCTGGCAATTTGCACCAGAGTGATGTAGATAGACACTGAGGATAATAAAAATGCACCAAAGCAGAAATCCATAAGCTTCTAAAAGCTCAACACTAAAGTAGACTTAAAGTACACCTACCAAAGCTCAGGGAAGTTTGCTGAATAGGGGATGGAAAGAATGTAAAAGCCACAGGGTGGAAGAGAATAGCCAGAAGCATTGCCCACACCCAACCAAAGTGACTGACTGCCGCTCACACAACTTGTAACCCACAAGTCCATGGTGAATACCAGCAATCTCACTCAGTAGGGCCCTCAGTGGAGTCAGGGCAGGTAGAAGGGAAATCATTAAACCACCACATGATGTATCCACACAAAGTTTCTACTTATTAAAAATGTTACATGGAGATGCTGTTACACATAGTATTTTGAGAGACTCTTAAACAAACTGTATATATAAACTCATAAATGAAACAATCTGAAGCAAACTCATTCATAAAATTACATTAGTCATCTTTCTCTCTCATACCAGAAATAACTATCAAGATGATAATCTAATGAAAATCAATGTGTTGATGGCGTGTTAATCTTCAAAACTGTAAGATATTTTCCCAAATTTCAACTCAAGAAGTTTATGCTGCAGAAACCAGCAGAGAGGGTTGGAGAAATAGCTTAGCAATTAAAGCACATGCCTGCACTGCCAAAGGACCCAGGTTCAATACTCTAGGTCCCACATAAGCCAGATGCACATTATGGTGCATGCGACTGGAGTTCATTTGCAGTGGCTGGAAGTCCTGGCACATTCTCTCTCTCTCTCTCCTCTCTATCTCTAATTTTAAAAAGTCTTAAAAACAAACAAACAAAAACAGTAGAAGCTGTTAGGTGGAACCCAGTTATACTACTAATGACCCAACCTTGGGCAAGTAACACATCTCCTAAGCCTTGTTTTTCTCATCTGTAAGATGCAGATAGTAAGAGTTCATTCTGCCTAAAGAAGCTGTGCATATTAAGTGAGCACCTCATATGCTGCACCTAACATAGCACCTGCTACATAGTTAAGTGCTCCAAGACTGTAGCCAACTTTATGATTGGAAGAGAATTGTACTTAAGAATAACTAAAAACCTTTAATGAAGTACTTACCTTTACAAGAATTACTAGAGATATTCAATTCACTTAATCTTTACTGCAAAGTATTGGGATTACTAGAATGATATACCCTGAAAACAACTCAGTCAATAATTATAATAAATACATACATATTAAAAGAAGAATAATGTCAAATGGAAGAACAATGGGACAGGCCACCTGATGTTCCACTCTGGCCACTACAGGTAACTGAACAGTAACAGGGTAAAATACACAGGGCTTGGTAAAAGCACATGAATGTGACACACCACATAAACGCTGTACACACACACACACACACACACACACACACACATACTTCATGAACACACACTTCATGAACATACCCAAGCAAAAATTGAGTAGTACAAAATTGGCTCAGAGCAGGGATGTGAGCATCATCATAAGAAAATTTACATGTAGAAATAATTACCTAATACTAACTTTACAAAGTTCATTCTCATCTTCAGAAAATTCCACAATATATGGCTCAGCATGTAAAGGTCCTTGCTTGCAAAGCCTGCAGACCCAAGTTTAATGCTCCTAACCACATATATAAAGATCTACACAAAGGTCACATGGCTGATCCTCATGAAATGGCCTTACTCCAATGTAAGGGGGAACTAAGATAATCTAAAGAGGACAACTTAGTAAGACACATAAATGCCCTTACACACACACACACACACACACACACACACACACACACACAAAATTTAAATAAAAATAAAATTTCTCCATAAACTAACACAGGACTGTAATGAAACAAGCAATGTTACATATAACAGAAGGCTTCAATATTAATGACTGGGCAAAACTGAAATTATTTTCTCTAAGGGCTGAAAAAGAAAACAAGGATGTACTTATCCATCACTCTTCTACAATACACTATTGAAGACCTAGTGATGAAAAGTAACTTAGTGGTAGAGCACTTTTCCAGAATGCATGAAGAGCTAAGTTCAACTCAAAGCATGAAGAAAAAGATAAAGTCTTAGTCTAGGATATACGAAAAGGGCAATAAACAAAGCCCATACAAATCACCAGGGAGACCAGAAAAACATCCTTATTTGTAGGTGAAAAGGGCCATATACAGAAAGAACACTCTAAGGAGAAATGGAGCAAGGTGTGGTGGCATACTCCTTTACCACCAACGTGTGAGAACATGAGGTAGGAGAATCACTAAGGTTTTGAGGCCAGCCTTGGCTACAGAGTGCATTCCAGGAAAACCAAGAAGAGATTGAGATCTGTCTCCAAATATAAAGAAAACATATTTAAAAGGGTGGTATAAACATAACTGTAAGACATTATGCAAAGTGGTATAGCTATATCTTCTAGTTTTGAAATGACTGTCATCATTTTAATCAAAGCAGCTCTACTGACCACCAAGACACTTTCAATACAGTCATATCAATGACATTAAGAATGTTGTAACAGTTACATAGTTCTGTGGTAACAGACTATCAACACTCAACAACCAGAAATAAATGCCATAAATTTCCCACTTGATATTCTAGTTGGGAATGTGTAGATAACAGATAAAAACTGGGTAAGGTTTTGATTTTTTTAAGTAACACAAATGTGTATCATAGAAGCCTTTGATTTCTAAGTATCCCAATAAACTCATTCACCATGGTATATTTGTGATTTTTTTTCCTTTGGGCTATCAAATCCCTCTATAATTGGAGTGAATAAATGATCACTTCTCCCCAGAAAAGTCATGGGATAGAAATGATGCAAAAAACACAAAAAAAAAAATCCTGCATGTTCTCATTATACTTACAAGTCCATATTTACATAATAGAATAGAAAATAAAACAATTCATTAGAGTGTAGAAAATGAGTAGAAGAAAAGGGATAGAATGAGCATGTTTGAATAACTGGGTACATTTAGAAGAAATAACTTTTTATGTTCTGTAACACAGTAGTACGTTACTATGCACCTGGCAACACCATTATTATTTTAAAATAACTAAAAGATTTTTTTAAGTGTTCCCCATAAAAGCATTGTCTGATCTGACAGATTCTGGTCATTAAATATGTGTATATTGCAAAGCCATACTGTTCTATATAATATGTTCCTTTAAGTATGTCAGTTTAAGAGTACAATATAAGCAATACTAAACATTAGTAATTATAACTATACTTACCAACCAAAAGGAAAGTAGTTACTATTAACAGACTCAGAGAAGCTTAACTCACCCAAGAACACCAGACTGGTGTAGTTCTCCAACATCACATCTCTGTAGAGGTTTCGCTGAGCAACATCCAGGTCCTGCCACTCTTGCCAGGTGAAGTCCACAGCAATGTCTTCAAATGACACCAACTCCTATAATGAGATATTTCCCTTCAACCAAAGACTACAAAAGACAGGACAGCAAATTGGACTTTATTTTTCTAAATGTATTTTGGCAGAGACTTATTCAATAATCAGGAGGTGTATATGCTGTATCATCAAAGACTCAAGACAAATATCTTACCTGTAACTTGTAGTGATTCAAGAAAATAAGATTTGTTTGTTTTTTTTTTCTTTTTAAAATTTTCATTTTATTTTATTTATTTGTCAGAGAGATAGAAAGAGGCAGATACAGATAGATAGATAGATAGATAGATAGATAGATAGATAGATAGATAGATAGATAGATAGAGAGAATGGTGCACCAGGGCCTTCAGCCACTCTAAACAAACTCCAGATGCATACACCACCCTATGCAGCTGGCTTACATGGGTCCTAGGGAATCAAACTTGGGTCCTTTGTCTTTGCAGGCAAGCACCTTAACCACTAAACCATCTCACCAGCCCTAGAATTTGCATTTTTTTGGGGGGGGGGAGGTTTCGAGGTAGGGTCTCACTCTAACTCAGGCTGACCTGGAATTCACTACACAGTCAAGAGGTGATGTCTGCCCTCTGCTCATGCCATCATTTCCCCCTGCCATTATGGTGCTTCCCCTCAAGTCTATAAGGCAAAATAAACCTCTTTCTCCCCCACAAGCTGCTCTTGGTCAGGAATTTTCTGCCAGCAATGCAAACCTGACTACAATACTACATAAATACTTGTTGGTCCATATTTGTTTACAAACTAGGAACTGGAATCAGCCCAGATGCCCATCAACACATGAATGGATAACGAAAATGTGGTACATATGCACAATGGGATTACGCTAAGTAGTAAGGAAAAATGAAACAATGAAGACTGTAGAAAAATTGATGAGGTTGGAAAAAACTCATCCAAGTGAGGTCTTTTATGCACAGAAAGACAAACAGTGAGTGCACTTTCTTATCTGAAATGCCTAGCTGGAATCTTTTGGACATGAGTGCAATCAAAAGCTCCAGGAATATGGACACAAAAGTAGAAAACGGGCTGGAGAAACAGGTTACATTGTTTTATTGTTTGATTCCTTTGATTTCTTGAGTATAGGTAAAATCATATTTTTGCAATTTTGTCAGATATTTTATCTAAAAACAGTCTAACTGTGGATCATTTCTGATGGGTTTATAGTTTTTGGTGGGATTGTATTTTCTTGATTCTTTGTGTTTCTTGTGTTACAATGTAGAGATTTTTGCATCTTGAGTTAATTTGATGTTTGGGTTTTCTAATTATTTGCAGTGTAATTAGCCAGGTAAATCCAACATTATACATCTTCAGTGTAGGAGTTTAAGTTGTCAGGTGTAGCTTTTATACTCTAATAGACACAGCAGAAGTGGCCCTAGATTTTGAGTTTCCCTGTATTCCCATATTATAGCACACTTGGTGAAGCAAATCGCTAGCAAATTCTAAAATTCAATTGAGCATTATACACATTCAATGAAAACCAGCACAGAGCATTTATACAAGTGTGGTGATTAAAATAAACAGATAATCTCATAAAGCTGACATTCCTAAGGGAGTGTGTGGCTCCACACCCTTAATCCTTTCAGCTACAAGGTTGAGATTTCTAGTCTGAAATTGGTTCCAAGACAGCCTTGGGCCAGTAAGTCCCTGGCCCCAATAATGACAGCAGAAAAAGACACTAGACCCAGCACTATTTTTAGTTTTGTGTTCATAGGCTCCCTCTCTAGGCCTCTGCCAGCTTGATTCATCCTGACCATCCCTGCCAGCACCCACCCCACTCAGCCTTCCCCATCAACATAATGCAAGAATGCAGATATGGACTTCTATATTGATTATGCTCTCCATTACCCCAAGAGTCTTCCCCTCCTCCATTTCTCCTTTCTATAAATTTTCTCTCTGTTCTTTTTCTATGTAAACACGTCCCGGAGCTCTCTCCAGTAACCTGGGAATACTTAGTGAAATTCTGGGTTTAGGAACTACCTCGCATTGTAGTAATTAAGGATGTCTGTGCACTGAGATGAGGTAATGCCACCTTCTCCCAGGCCTTCCTTGGCACAACACTCAAGGATCTTTTCTCATAGGACAGTTCCCTCCTCTTCCCATAAAGCCCTCTCTGGTCTCTATCTGTCTTGCATCATCTGGTATTTCCCTGGTTCATTCCTCCCTCCCTCTTATATTGCTTTTTCCAGAAGGCAATAGCTTTATCTCTCTCTGTCTTCACATCTTACCTGTCTTTTTTGGTATTAAAACAATGTATTGGGGTCAAGAAGTAGTTGGTCTCAGGGAATCTATCTTAACATCAAACTCCAACACTAAGCTCTGTCTCTGGGATCAAAAGACCTTAGGTGAACCATATCTGGCCCTGACACTCAAAAGGCTACAAAATCTGGCCACCCAGGCTCAGACCCAAGGGCAACCTACATGTTTCACCTGCCAGGCACTCGTCCATGGAGTTTTCAAGCCCTCCTGGGCCATAGAGTTACAAGAGTCAGTAAATCTGGACCCTGTAGAGTATGAGGCATGGATAGGAACACTGCAACCATAGTGTATTGCAGAAAGGTAGTTTCATCAGATGCATTCTACTAGCTGTACTGATGTGACTTTTGTTAACTTGTGCAACAAGGCCCCATTTCCAGCCAAGCCAGGGTTTCCTGGATGAAAGCAATGGCAAGTGGTATCAGGGCTCTTGATTCCACCCAGCCACAGTCCAACTGTGCAGCTCTGTGTGTGCCTCTGTGTTTGTGCCACTGGATGTGTTTATCTCACTTTCTGTGGTCTTCCTGTGCCTGAGAATCTATGACTATCTTTTATGACTTTTTAAATCTAGTGTGTGGCTACCACCCCCTCTTTGTCTCTACTGTCACTGGTTGATCTATCCTTTCTGTCTCTGAATCTTACCACCTCTTCTTCAGGCCCTGAGGTTGCTACCACCTGCATTGCACTGAAAATTCCTTTCTGGGTGGAAAAACATTATTAGGCAATGACCCCCACATTTAGAAAGTGTGTGTGTGTGTGTGTGTGTGTGTGTGTGTGTGTGTGTGTGTGCAGGTGTGTGTGTATGTTACAGTCAGGTTTGCATTTCTGGGAGAAATCACAAGACCAAGAGCAGGGTGTAGGAAAAAGGTTTATTTACAATCTTGAGGAAAATTTCCAAGATGGCAGGAAAAATGAGGGCATGAGCAGAGGGCAGACATCATCTCCTGACCAACATCAATTGGACAATAGCCACAGGAGAGTGTGCCAAACACTGGCAAGGGGAAACTGGCTATAATAGCCATGAGCCACTCCCAGCAATATACTACCTCCAGGAGGAATTAATTGCCAAATTGCCATAGCTGGAGTCATTACATTTAGACAACCTGAATCAAAGCACCACATTCCACAACTGGCCCCCATAAACTGATATCCATACATGATACAAAATACAATGCATTACATTGACTCTCATGTGTTGAACCATCCTTGCCTGCTTCTCTGTGATAAAGCCTACTTCTTCAGGGTGAATAATCTTTCTGATATATTCTTGTATTCTGTTTGGCAATATTCTGTTGAGAATTTTTGCATCTATGTTCAAGAGGAAGATTGGTCCATAATTTTCTTTCTTTCTTTCTTTCTTTCTTTCTTTCTTTTTTTTTTTTTTTTTTTGCCTGGTTTTGGTATCAGGGTGATGCTGGCTTCATAGAAGGAATTCAGTTTAATTTCTTCCTTTTCTATTCTATGAAAAAGTTTGAGAAGCAGTGGTGTAAGTTCTTCCATAAGGGTCTGGCAAAATTCACCAATGAATCGATCTGGACATGGACTTTTTTGAGTTGGGAGATTTTTATAACTGCTTGGATCTCTGTACTTGTTCTAGGTTTATTTAAATGGCTTATCTCATCTTGATTTAATTTTGGTAGGTCATATGAATCAAGGAAATCATCCATTGCTTTCAGATTTTCAAACTTAGAGGCTTATATATTCTTAAAGTATGTCCTTATGATTTTCTGAATTTCTTTTGTATCTTGTAATGGTGCCCTTTTCATCTCTAATTTTATTAATTTTTGTCTCTTCCCTCTTTCTTCTGGTCAGATTTGCTAAGGGTTTTTCATTCTTGTTTATCCTTTCAAAGAACCACCTCTTTGTCTCATTGACTCATTGGAATTTTTTATTTTGGGGGGTTTCTATTTCATTAATTTCTGCCCTAATCTTCATTATTTCTTCCCATCTACTGATTTTGGTTTGCTTTGTTCTTCCTTTTCCAGGCCTTAAGATAAGCATTAAATTGTTTACTTGTGAAATCTCTAATCTCTGAATATATGCACCTAGAGCTATAAATTTCCCTCCTACTATTGCCTTCAAGGTTTTGGTATGTTGTATTCTCATCATCATTTGATTCTATGAAGTTATTGATTTCCTTTTTAATTTCTTCAATGATCAATTCATCATTCTATAGTGTACTGTTTAGTCTCCATGAATTTCGGTATGCTCGGTTTTTCTTGTGGCTGATTTGCATTTTAATCCCTTTGTGGTCAGATAGACTACTAGGGATTATTTCAATTTGCCTATATTTGTTAAGATTTTATTTGTGTCCTAATATAAGGTCTGTTGTAAGGAATGTTCCATGTGCTACTAAGAAAAATGTATATTCTGCAGCAATTGGATGGAATGTTTTGTAGATATCTGTTCAGTCCATTTGTTCCATGACATCATTTAATCCAGATGTTTCTCTGTTTATTTTTTGCAGGAATGACCTGTCAATTGATGAGAGTGTTGTATTAATGTCACCCACTATAACTGTGTTTGGTGTTTTCTCTGGCTTTAAGTCTAATAGTGTTTGTTTGATGAAATTGGGAGTCCCATGTTAGGTACATATACACTTAGGATTGTAATGTCCTCCTGTTGGAGTGTTCCATTAATCAGTATAAAATGACCTTCTTTATCTTTCCTCACTAATGTTGATTAGAAGTCTATCCTGTCAAATATTAGGATAGCAACCACTGCTTGCTTCCTAGGCCAATTTTCTTGAAATACCGTTTTCCATCCTTTCACCAAAAGAAGGTGTCTATCTTTTATTGAGAGATGAATTTCCTGGAGGCAACAAATGGCAGGATCCTCCCTTTTAATCCAGTCTGCAAGCTTGTGTCTTTTGGTTGGGGCATTGAGGCCACTGAATTAAGAGTTATTATTGAAAAATATGTATTTATTCTTACCATTCTTCTTGTTTTGCAGTGCTTCCTGTTTTCACTTAACTCACTCATTTTAACCGTTATTTGACACAGAATAAACATTCATACTGCAAAAGATGGCATAGGGCATAGCAAAGCAATATTCAACCTATACAAGATGTAAAACAACCAAGGCAAAACTCAAACTCTGTAATTTCAAGTGCAACAATTCCAGTCAGTAACAAGTCTCCCAGTCTGATAATTCTCACCAGCAACAAGTCTCTGGAGTTCCAATTTTGGCCCTCTAGCAAGGGTACTCACATTCCCAGAAAACTACATCTGGGGCCAGCAGCTTGATTTAGCATCCCCCTCATGGTCCCAGCATCTCCGCTGGGTCGCCACTGCAATCCATGGTACATCCTCACAGACCCATCAGGTCTCTATGCAGGCATCCAGAAAACCTGCTTCACACTGCCCATGGCCATTTCTAAAATACAAGACTATGTAACAAACTCAATGACCCTCTCTTTCCTGCATTTTTATACTCCATAATAACAGGTACAGTTCCAATTTGTTAATCCAGGGAAGAATAAAGCAGATTTTGAAAAACAGGACACTCCTTGAGCATTCAGTCCACTTCTGTTGTCCCAGTGCAGGTCAGCTACCCCAATTTCAATGGTTGTAATCTCTCAATTGCAGCAGAACATGCAGCAGTTTCAGCCTAAAGATTTCTTTCTGTGTAGTATCCCTCTGCTCACCTCAGTCCATTTCTACCCAATGCAAACCTGCAAATATTCTCAGGATACAATCATAACAGAAATCCTGTCACACAAACTGCTTCTAGGCCAGGCCAGGCAAAGCTCTTTCTCACCCTCACAAGCCAAACCTCACAGTCCATATTTCTTCCTGCATTCAGATCTTTCAAGTCTGACCAGAATAGTCCATCAAGCTGTACTTACAGCACTGCAAGGCATCTCTTAGGCCAATGTTCTAAATCCTCCCACATTCCTCTTGAAAATAAGCTCCAAAAGGCCAGTGACACACAGTCAGGTGTCTAGTAGCAAATGAAACCACTCATCAGTACCAACTTTACTGTTAAAGTCAGGTTCACATTGCTGGCAGAAGTTACCTGACCACGAGCAGCTTTTAGGAAAAAGAGGATTTATTTTGGACTTACAGGCTCAAGGAAAAGCTCCATGATGGCAGGGGGAAAGGATGGAATGAGCAGAGGGTGGACATCATCCCCTGGTCAACATAAGGTTCACAATAGCAGCAGGACAGTTTGCCAAACACTGACAAGGGGAAACTGACTATACAACTCATAAGCCAGTCCCCAACAGTACACTGCCTCCTGGAAGCATTATTTGCCAAATCCCCATCTGCTGGGAACCTAGCCTTCTGAAGATCTAAGTTCATGGGGAACACTGGAATCAAACCACCACAATGAGCTTCCAGACTTGAGCCAGTTTACAGATCCTGAGCCCCTTGATTAGGGGACCTCAAGAAAGGACCCTCCTACAACCCCCAAAAGTTTCGGTATTAAGGTTATTCCTATCCTCCCTCAGAGGGAACTGCGGGCTCATGCTAGGGTAACTGTATACTGGGGAAAAGGAAATAATCAGACGACTGGACACTAGCTCTGAATTGACATTGATTCTGAGAGATTCCACAAAGCATCATGGCCCTCCAGTTAAAGTAGTTGCTTACATAAGTGAGATGATCAATGTAGTTTTGGCAAATATTAGACTGACAGTGGGTCCAGTGGGTCCCCAAACTCACCCTATAGTTATTTCCCCAGTTCCAGAATGCATAATTGGGATAGATATACTTCGGAGATGGCAGAACCCCCACACTGATTGCCTGACTTGTGGAATGAGGGTTATTAAGGTTGGAAAGGCCTAATGGAAGCCATTCAGGCTCCCACCACCCAGGAAAATACTTAATCAAAAGCATTATCACATCCCTGGAGGGACGGCAGAAATTAATGCCATTTAAAGGACTTGAAGGATGCAGAGGTGGTGGTTCCATCTTCCTTTAACTCTCCTACTTGGCCTGGTCAGAATGCAGATTGATCCTGGAGAATTACAATGGGTAATCAGAAACTTAATCAGGTGGTGACTCAAACGGCAGCTGCTGAACCACATGTGGGTTCATTACATGAGCAGATTAACACATCTCCTGATAAGTGGTCTGCAGCGATTGATCTTGCAAATGCTTTCTTCTCCATAACTGTCCATAAGGACCACCAGAATCAATTTACCTTCTGCTGGCAGGTCAGCAATATGCCTTTACTATTTTACCTCTCCAGCCCTGTGTCATAGCTTAGTTCTCAGGGATTTTTATCACCTGTCCCATCCACAAGGTGTCAGATTGGACTACTATATCGATGACATTATGTTGATTGGATCAAATAGCAGGACATGGCAACCACTCTGGAGTTGCTGGTAGAGCATACGCACATCAGGAGATGAGAAATAAATCTGTCAAAAATTTAAAGACCTTCACTTCAGTGAAAATTCCAGGAGTTTAAGAGCTCCCCTTCTCTGATCTGCTAAAAACTAAAATAAAATAAACTCTGGTCCAGCCCATCTCCCTGCCCAGTGCCCCAAGTCAAGGCAATGATTGTGGCATTCCCACCTGATGTCTATGGCAACTTGAACTCTAGGAACCTGTGCTATATCATCACGCATTGTGAGGAGAAGGAATAAGAGATACGCTTCCCCCCACATTAGAGTCAGTGAAGACTGGCTGGGATGGGGACTCCTGTGACTGGTGTGTACAAGGAAAATAGCCTTCATTGTTCTCTGAGATTCAGGGCTGAAGTAAAAGTAAAAAACACAAAGTTGTGAATTTCAGTGATGTTTGTGTGATTGGCACTTCAGTCAGGGAGACAGGAAACTTTCCTATCCATGATGAATTTTCAATAACTCTTGGTTCTCTCTCTAACTGCCTCTCTCTTTCTTTCTTTCTTTCTTTCTTTCTTTCTTTCTTTCTTTATCTCTTTCTTTCACACACTCTCTCTCTCACACACACACAGTGAGAGAGAAATAAATTAAAATATATTTTTAGAAAGTCGCATGATGGTATATACCTTTAATCTCAGCACTCAGGAGGCAGAGGTAGGAGAATCACTGTGAGTTCGAAGCCACCCTAAGACTACTTAGTGAATTCTGGGTCAGCCTCAACTACAGAAAGACGCTACGTAAAAAATTCCTTATAACTCATTATGCTCCCTTGCCATTGCTGAAGGTCTCAGGGTTCCTTCACCCACTTTCAGAATGAGACAATTCATTTCCACAGTTTACAAAAGCTGCATGTCTCTGTTCACCTACACAAATCTGTACATAGCTCAAGGAAAGGCTTTTGAAGATAACTAAATATTGTGTAAAATAAATGCAAGAGTAGTTCTTAATCATCTGTGGAGGCTTCTCTCCTGGGTTCCTGACATCCTGGGGAACACAGATCATATGACTTTTTAACTAGATAAAAGGAAATAAGAATTAGTTCATATTTGATTAACTTTAAATATCCAGTTAATTAATTCTAAGTAAAACTATATCACTTTTTTATATAGAATACCATGTCCTAACAGTTCATCTTATGACTGAGTGGGAAATAAGTTCTCTCATGAGGTAATAGAGTTTTTTCTGTGACTAAACACAAGAACCACATTACTACTTTTATTTCTTAAACATCTCTGTTTTAACATCCTTTCTGCCTCATAACATGCTAGGTTTAAGAGATAGAATTAATTTTAGTTTTCTTTCTCAGAGGAACAAATAGCAGAAACAGTGTGGATTCTAAACCATATCTGTGGCCCACCACCTCAGAAAAGATATACCAGGGTGAAAAATTCAGTAGACTTCCTTCACTTTTCTGGAAGCCTAGAATGTTTGCAATGACTTTCTTTATATGTCCACCCTGACATTCATGTCACAATCCAACTTAATTTCAGTTTGATTTTCACTTTGTCTTTAGACTGAGGAGATGCAGGAAGAAGAAATTCATTTTTCCAATAATTTAGAATGACAGTAACAGTATGCTTGTAATGGGGAAATTGGGGTTCTGGGGTGCTTCCCGGAACCCCAAGCCCTGAGTTCATATCTGCAAACTAACCAAAGAATTGGCAATTTCAGATTCAAGAGAATGATTTTTTTTTTTTAAATACTACATTTCAGTCAGATTTTCAATCCTCGGCACCTTGCCCAGCTCGGGGACTTGGTGGTAGCGTGGTCGCTACAACTGGAGGTTCCACTGAGACTGGGAAAGAAGGAAAACTGCTGAAGGATCGCTCCTGAAGGCTGGCCAGCCATAGAAGAGGTAAGAGAGGAGCACATTGAAAATGGGTACCACTAGCTCTCATTCATTGCTAGTCGATCAGTTAGTTGAATTGCTAAGGAAACAAGGTACAGGCATTAAACGTATTACAGCAAGACAATTTATTAAGACTTTGCATCTTGATCCACAGAAAGCCAATTTATTAAGATTTTGCAAAAGGCAAGCCCTTAGTTTTTGGTAAGTGAAACTTGATTTCGCTATGCATCTTGATCCAGAGAAAGCCAATTTATTAAGACTTTGCAAAAGGCAAGCCCTTGTTTTTTGGTTTCGGGAGGCCTTAATGTTTTGGATTGGGAACAAGTGAAACTTGATTTCACTATGCATCTTGATCCAGAGAAAGCCAATTTAACTCTTATCTATTCCCTTAAGAATTTCATGTGCTTTGTTCTCAACCTTAACTATTCTCAACTAAACTCTTCCAATTCCTTTGATGATTCTACTGGATGCCTTATCCTAAGCCCATGGTCAATTGCAGACTTTTCACCTAATTCCACCAACTGTTCTGTGCATGGTTTACAGCATATCTGGGACTAATGAAACTCCCTCGGGGGATATCCTCAAATGTTCTTCACAGGACTGCCACCTGAAGACTTGACAGATGCAGCTGATTCTCACCCTGCAGTGAAGACTTGACAGACGCAACTGATTCTCACCCAGCAGAAAAGAGACTTTGGCATATCTGCAGCTATCGTCACTGTAATTGCCATCGCTGCCGCCGCTGCCGCCGCAGCTACTGTTGCTGGCGTAGCCCTTTCCCAATCCACTGTTACAGCAAGCACTGTGGACTTGCTCTCAGGGGAAATGGCTTCTGCACTCAACACTCAAAATCATTTAAATTCTCTCATACAATTGGGTATAATAAATCTAAATCAACAAACAGCTCCACTACAAGAGCAAATAGATTTACTTTGGGAAACCCATATGGTGACCTGTACTCCTCTATACCACCACAATTGCATTACGCCAGCCGAGGCGTCAAATGCTTCTGTGCAGGCCGTCTCTTTAAGGAATGGAGTGGGTCTATGGCCCTAGGGCTAATCGCCCTGGGTGGTGTGGCTTTGTCCTTGGTCTGTCTCTGCCGTATGGCAAAAACTCAAGCCCAGCACCAATTTCAGACCAAACAGGTCTTGATGTCTCTGGCAGCAGATAACCCCACTGCAAAAGTATGGCTGAGCTTACAAGATAAATGAGTAATCAATGACGGGTAAGACCTGGGGGACGTCTATCAACCTAAGACAGAGAGTCTGCGGGGCCTGGGCAGGCTTCTCCATGACGGGTAAGATAGATGTCGACATCCAAGGCAACCTAAGACAGATGCTCATTTATATTTAAGGAAGGGGGACCTGTGGAGTCCAACCCCCCTCCCGGGGAGTCTGCTGACCTGCTTGACTGATGTGACCAAGGATTGTTTGCCTAAAAACATTTTATTCCACTCCCATTTTATGGCCTAACTGCAAGTTCCATTTGCCCCAGGTGGCTCTTGCTTAACAGTAAACAACAGGATATGAGAACATGACCTTCTGACCCTGGTACTAAAGAACCCATGTGGAGAATAAGGGCTAGGGGGTCCATCTGGCCTGGCCTGGGCTAGGGGCTGGGACAAGCCCTTCCCAGCATTGACTGGGCCTAGGCAGAGGCAGTGCAGGCCCAGCTGAGGGAAAAGCTCACCCACAGCTGGAAGTCCCCAAGTGATCAGAGAGCCTGCACTCCCCTTGCAAAGGTATTTATAACCTTAGAGTGGTGAGCTGTCTTTTGGCCCAGGTGAACTAAAGGGCCAGCTGCTTGGTTAGGGTTAGGGGTTGTCTCAGGAAGAGATTAACTCTGGCACATGAACTTGACCAACTACAATGTTTAAATCCTGTGAATGACCTCCCTCCCAGGAGGGGTCCTGATTGTGAAAAAACAGGTCTCTAGGGAACTTAGAGATTAAAACAAAATCAGATCATCTTTGATTTTTAGCAACTGCAAACTTCCCCATCCTTTTTACCTTCGGGGGTCCAGTCACCCTAACTCTACACCCTTCACACTCTTCTTGCATGTGTAATATTTTAAAAGTTGGAACTATTTTTTTATATATTGTAAAGAAAAAAGCAGTCAGGCATGGTTGTGCACACCTTTCACCCCAGCACTATGGAGGAAGAGGTAGGAGGGTTGCCATGAATTCAACGCCACCATGGGACTACATGGTAAATTCCAGGTCATCCTGGCTAGAGTGAAACCCTACCTTGAAAAAACAAACAAATAAGTAACTAGTTATTGAAGGAAGTTTCCAATCTTGCTATATAGACACAACACGTGTACAGATTTATTAAATTTATTCACATTTGACTTAGTTCTAAAGCACACCACATGTGAATATAAAGCATGCATTAAAAATTATGAGCTCTCTTTAATACCTTGAAAGTGTTGAAATGAGTAGATGTGAATCACAGTTCTATATGCTAGTAGCTACTACATGGGTTATTCTTTTTTAAACCACTTTGAGATAGACTGTCCTTACTATGTAGCCCAGAGTGGCATCAAATGCATAATCCCCTTGCCTCTCCCTCCCCAAGTGCTGGGAGTTACAGGTATGCACCTTGAACTTAAATAAATAGAATGTGAACAGAGGAGAGGCTGTGCTCACTCAACTTCCTGGTCCTAATCTTCCTTTTGCTTTAGAAAGTAGAGGTCTTCCTCATTTCTGCATAGTCTTCATTTTGTTCTAATGCAAGCAGTTCCACCTGGGAGAACCTCACAGGTCCTTTCTTCTACCTCTTTGTTTTACAAATGAGAATGGTCAAGCTCAGGGAAGCACTAGACAGGTAGGGATTATGACAAGGAGTGGCTCATGGGAGTGATTCAGACATGTGGAGAAGAGGCAGCAGAAGGCCTTGACAGGACTAAGCAAGCTGAGCAAGTACAGCAGTGACATGGCTTGTGAGCTGTGGCTGTCTCAGTGGAGACCACAGCCTTCTTGTGTCTAAAGGAGCAGTATGCTAACCTATGGAGCTGGAATGGGGAAATATTAAGAACAGAGAGTGTGCTCTCTTACAGGCACCTTGTCCCATGGGGAGGGTGAGAATCCTGGGTAACAAACCCACACAGTCCCTTCTCACTCATTTACTTTGGGACAAACCTTAGCTGGTGATTCTGTCTTTGGGATGTGAACACTTGAGAGCAGTGACTATAGTGTCCCAGGAGTATTCTTTAAGGAATCAATGAGCTATGGAACTTTACCCATGATTAAATAAAACAGGGACCCTTTGGTGTTCCTCCTTGTATAAGCATTCAGTGTTGTACTTCCAGAGTGTTCCTGTAATTTGCACTGATTTTCTGAGACAACAGTGAATAAGAAATATTTCCTTCCCCCATGACATCTTCTGTTCCAGACCTGCTTTCTGTCTGAGTAATGTGTTTGCTCTCATTCTGAAGCGGTACTTGTTATCTTGATAGTGTGCCCATCACGAAACATACACACACACATGCACGCGCAAGTGCACTCACACAAGCACAAGCACAAATACACACAGCCATTCACAGTTGGTACTACATAGAGCTCACATAGATGTCCTCAGGCACAGCTCATGTATCCCAAGTCCTGGAATTCATGCACCTGAAGGGCACATTACAATCTCAGAAGGACTTTAAAAACATTCTAAACCATTCAATGAAATCAGAATTGGTTTTGGGATTTTGAGGATGTTTAAAGCTTTCCAGGGATTTAGCTCCCAGGCCAGAGTAGACCATGACAGGCCTCAGGCACAGCTCATCAAGTAAGAACAAACAGTACCGAAAACCATAAACTTGTCCTGACTCAATGCACAGTTGACCTGCTGAGGTAAATGCACAATCAAATAATGTAATCTCAAATGAAGGACTTTAAAAATTCCATTCTAAACTCAAGATGCAATGGACTAATGAAATCAATCATGAATCTTGGTTTTGGGAAACCTTTGATTTTCTGGATGTTTAAACCAAGCTTAAGCCCAAGTAAAAAGCTTTTGCGGGCAATTTAGTATTCCTTGGTGGTCACTGGGGCGCCATGAACTGGGCATTACAGTATAAGTAAAAGACCTAAAACCACTGCTTGCAAAGTGTTAAAGCGGTGTTATCATTGAACTACTTACAAGTGGTATCTCAAATTTAGATGAATTTTGCTGCTGTGTTGTGGGCTTTCAATCTTATCATCATTCCCAATCATTGTTATTTGCTCAACTCAACATCTTCTAATTTTGTTCAGGACTGAAGCTAGGCCTACAAGTGACTAAATGTGTTGGAATCTACAAAGTATCCTAGTCCTGCTGAGCAAATTTTTACTGTGAACATTTTGGAGAGGGAAAATAAAATTGCATGAAAATAACTAAAACCATTTCATAGGGTTCTGGTTAAGATGGCAGCATAGGAACCACACCAAAAGAGCCTAAAGAAGAAAAAGCAAAAAAATAAAAATAAAATAAAAAGAGGAAAATATACTCTTCTACTAAAAAGTGAGGTGTATAGTAAATCATCAACACAGCAGAGAAGGAAGAGAGATCCAGACCATCTACAGCCCACAGAAACAGGCATCTAAGTGGCTCCAGGCAAGCTCAGTGGCTCCAGCAGTGGTGGCTCCAGCTCCAGCAGCAGTGGCACAGCTCCATGCTGCCACAGCCACTCACCCCCTCCTCTCAAACTCAAGAAACGTGGAAGCAGGACAGTAGAGGCCAACAGAGCAAGTTGAGAAGAAGATTGTGAGGATCAGCGGGCAGACTTCAGCCTCCATCCACAGCCTCCCCTCCCCCACTGCCAGCACAAGTGCCAGCAAGCACCAGAGACCTGGGGAAGGGAACTCACCTAGACAGCACCTGCATGACCAGAGCAGTGACCCACTGACTCAGCCGGCCTACATGAGCCCACAGCACAGCAAAGAGGGACCCAAGCAGTCGTGCAGCATAACTGAGACCAAAGCCATCCCAAAAGGTAACTGGGATTACACCAGGTCAGTACCCACCAAATAAGCCTGGTATATAGGCTTGCATCAGAAGAGCTAATTTCACCATCCTTATCAGGGTAAATTATATGTTCAATCTGATGGATGGTCATATTTGACATTCTTAAATAAGCTATATCTTGTGGTCCCACCCCCAGGCAGGGATACAGCCCAGCAGGACAGTGTCTCTGCCCTAGGCACTCTGAGCACTGGGTGTTTCTTCCCTCCCACTCTGCAGTCCCACCTCCAAGCAGGGATACACCCCAACAGGCCAGTGACTGTGCTCTGGCCTTTCTGAGCCCCTGCAGGTCCCACTCTGTGGCCTGGCCCCTGAGAAGGGACCCAGGCCAAGCAGGCCAGTGTCCCCACCCTATGCTTCCTGAGACCCGTGTGCATGATCACCAATACCCACCACCTACTCTTATCACCTACTAACAGGGACCCAGGCCAGCAGGCCAATGTCCCCACCCTAGCCTTACTTAGGTCCACGTGCGTTATCACTGGTACCTGTCACTGACTCCTCCCACACACTAACAGGGACACAGGCCAGTGTCCCTGCCCTAGCCTTACTGAGCCCTGTGCACACTTGCCATTGACCCCCATCCCTGAACAGGGACCCAGGCCCCCATCCCAGCCTCTCTGAAATCCCCAGGCAATCACTCTTAAACTCACTGCTGCCCTTCCACCCCAGGCCAGCAGGCTAGCATCCCACACCCTAGGCTTTCTGTACCATTGTGATGGGCAGACCACAACAAAAAAGGAATAGCATGAAAAATCAGATGCAAGTAAATCCAGCTAGATTGCACAGTCCCACAATAGATGTCTCTAATGAAATCATAGAAGAAACAATAGGATCAGAACCTCATAATGAAGAGACAAGCTATGCAACCCTAGCCAAGCAAATAGCAGAACTTGCAGAAACTCAACAAAGAGCCAATAATTGTATGAATGGTGTCCTTGCTAGATTAGACCTAATAGAAAAGAACCAGGAGGGTTTCAAAGACAGTTAAATGATCTGAAGGAGAGAAAGAAAAAAAGAAGAAGAAGAAGAAGACCTCACTAACCAACTGGCTAAGTTCAATGGAGACATTTAAAAATGCAGGGTTGAACTCCAAGAAGAATTAAGAAAATCAGAAAATGATGTGAAAAGGGAACTTGACAAAAGTATGTTAACTATACATAAAAAAGCAGTAGAAAATATGAACCAAATTGTACAAGCCCAAAACTCTATAGAAGCTCTCAAGAACAGAGTCAGTCAAGTGGAGGATAGAAACTCAGAACTGGAAGACAAAACAGAAGAAACAGGTGGTGAGTCCAAAAGTTTCAATAAGTTCAAAAATGTTTATGAACAGAACATGATGGAAATGTGGGATACACCTAAACACCTGAACAATCAAATTATGGGTATACCAGAAGGGGAAGAAATTCAGACCAGAGGCATGGAAAACCTATTCAACAAAATTATCAAAGAAAACTTTCCCACCCTCTCAAAAGAAACTCCCATCAAAACACAAGAAACTATCTGGTCATGGTGGCGCACACCTTTAATCCCAGCACTTGGGAGGCTTGGGAGGATCACCAGAGTTCAAGGTACTCTGAGACTACATAGTGAATTCAGGTCAGCCTGAGCTAGAGAGACCCTACCTTGAAAAAAAAAAAAAAAAAAAAAAAAAAAAAAAAAAACAAGACGCTAACAGAACTCCAAACAGACAGGACCAAAGGAAAAAATTCCCCGAGACATATTATCATTAAGACTCTAAACATCAAGCACAAAGAGAAACTCCTAAAAGCAGTTAGGGAGAAACAACACATTACCTACAAAGGAAACCCCACCAGAATTACTTCAGACTTCTCAATGGAAACCCTAAAAGCCAGAAGAGCCTGGAATGGAGCACTGCAAACTCAAAGAACTTATGGCTTCCAACCCAAACTACTCTATCCAGCAAAAGTATCCCTCATAATAGATGGTGAAAGAAAAACTTTCCACGATAAAAGTCAGCTATACAACTATATGAACACAAAGCCAAACCTACAGAAAGAACTTCAGGGAATTCTACACAGAGAAGGAGCAAATAACCAACCACAAATGCCTGCAAGAAGCAGAAGACAATAACCAAACTGCAAGAATGCAGAAAATCTACAAATACCAAGAAACCACCAAACCACATAAAGCACCACAATTATGGCAGGTATCAAATCAAACATCTTAGTTATTACCCTAAATATTAGTGGCCTTAATTCACCCATGAAGAGACATAAGCTAACAGGGTGGATCAGAAAATAAGATCCCTCAATCTGCTGTCTTCAAGAAACCCACCTCACCACTAAAGACAGACACCTCTTTAGGGTGAAAGGGTAGAAAGTGATACTCCAAGCAAAAAGCAGGTGAACCTATACTTATTTCAGATAAAGTAGACTTCAAACCAAAAGCAATCAAAAAAGACAAAGAAGGGCACTTCTTGCTCATCAAGGGAACAATCCAACAAGAGGATATCACAATCATCAATCTTTATGCACCAAATACAGGTGCACCACAATTCATCACACAAAATCTACTGGACAACAAAACAGAAATAACCACCAATACCATCATAGTTGGGGACTTCAATATTGCACTATCGGCAATAGACGGATCATTCAAACAGAAAATTAACAGGGAAGAGAGCTCAATGACACCATAGATCAATTGGACCTAACAGAATCTATAGAACATTCTACCCAAAAACCACAGATTACACATTCTCAGCTGCACATGGAACCTTCTCTAAAATAAATCACATACTGGGTCATGAAGCCTGCCTCCATATATTTAGGAGGATCGACATAATTTCCTGCATGATATCAGTTCAAAATGCTGTATTGCTAGAAATTAATAACAAAAGTTGTGCCAGAAACTCAACCAGCTCCTGGAAAGTGAACAACACACTCCTAAACAATAAATGGGTAGTGGAAGAAATAAAAAGTGAAATTGAAAAATTTCTGGAAATGAATAACAATGAGAACACATCTTACCAAAACTTAGGGGACACAATGAAGGCGGTTGTAAGGGGAAAATTTATTGCGCTAAATGCATTCATAACAAAGACAGACAGATCCCAAATCAACAACCTAACCATCCACCTAAAGACATTGGAAAAACAAGAAGTATCCAACCCAAAAAGCTCCCGACAGAAAGAAATAATTAAGATCAGAGCAGAAATTAATGAATTGGAAACTAAGAAGGCAATTAAGAGAATTGATCAAAGAGCTGGTTCTTTGAAAAAATAAACAAAATTGATAAACCCCTGGCCACTTTGATCAAGCGTAAAAAAGAGACAACAAAATTAACAAAATTAGAAATGAAAAAGGAGAGATCACAACTGACAAAAGTGAAATTGGGAGAATCATCAGGACTTACTTCAAAAACCTCTACTCCACAAAACTGGATAATATGGAGGAAATGGATGAATTCCTGGACAACATACCCAAAGCTAAACTCAGAGCAGATTAATCTCCTAAACAAACCTATCACAACCATGGAGATTGAAAGGGAAATCAAAAGCCTCCCTAAAAAGAAGAGTCCAGGACAGATGGCTTCTCAGCTGAATTCTATCAAACCTTCATGGAAGAACTGAAAACAATTTTTCTCAAATTGTACCACACAATCAGAGAACAGGAAAGCTCCCCAACTCTTTCTATGAAGCTAGTATCACTCTACCAAAACCAGGCAGAGATGCCACAAGAAAAGAAAACTACAGGCCTATTTCCCTGATGAACTTAGATGCAAAGATCCTGAACAAAATCCTTGCAAACCGAGTTCAACAGCACATCAAAAGCATTATCCACCTAGATCAAGTAGGCTTCATCCCAGGAACACAGCTATGGTTCAACATAAGGAAATCTATAAATGTAATAAACCACATAAATAAGCTCAAACACAAAAACCACATAATCATTTCCATAGATGCAGAAAAGGCCTTTGACAAAAGACAACATCATTTCATATCAAAACATTGGAGAAACTAGGCATGGACAGTTTATATCTCAACACAATAAAGGCTATTTATAAAGATCCTAAAGCCCAAATAATATTTAAGGAGGAGAGGCTGAAGGACTTCCCATTGAGATCAGGAACAAGACAGAAGTGTCCACTCTCACCTCTGCTCTTCAACATAGTACTAGAAGTACTAGCTCAAGCAATAAGACAGGAGAAAGAAATAAAAGGGATACAAATTGGAAAAGGAGAACTTTAGTTAGCCCGATTTTCAGATGACATGATTCTATACATAAGTGACCCAGGAACCCATCTCAAAATTTCTTAAAAGTGATTAATTTCTTCAGTAAATTAGCAAAATCAAAGCAAAAAATCAATGCACAAAATACAGAAAAAGAAATAAGCAACATTGTCCCATTTTCAATCATCAAAAAAATAAAATATCTTGACAAACCAAGGATTCAGAAAAATAAAAACACTCAAGAAAGAAATTGAGGAGGACATTGGAAAGATCCCATTTTTAATAGCATCAATCTTACCAAAAGCAATATATAGATTTAATGCAATACCAATAAAAATCCCAACTTCTTTTTTCACAGAGATAGAAAAATGATCATAAAATTCATATGGAATGCCAGAAGGCCTTGGATATCCAAGCATATCCTCAGCAGAAGAAATACTTCTGGAGGCATCACCATACCTGATCTTAAGCTATACTACAAAGCCATAGTAATAAAAACAGCATGGTACTGGCATAAAAACAGGATGATAAGACCAATGGGACAGAATTGAGGATCTGGACTTTGGGACAAGTAACTACAGCTACTTGATATTTGACAAAGGCCCCAACAATGTAGACTGGAAAAAAGACAGCATCTTTAACAAATGGTGCTGGACAAACTGGATAACCATATGCACGAAAATGAAACTTGATGCACACATATCACCATGCACAAAAATCAAGTCCAAATGGATCAAAGACCTCAATATAAGACCAGAAACATGGCTACAATTGGAAGAAAAAGTAGGGGACACTTTCCATGATATAGGTGGGTAAAAGACTTCCTGAACAAAACCCCAGTAGCTCAGGAAATTAAACAATCACTCAACCATTGGGATCTCATGAAGGTGAAAAGTTTTTTCACTGACAAACATACCACAAGCAGAGCCAAAAGATTACCGACGGAATGGGAGAAAATTTTTGCTGGATACATATTGGACAGAGGCCTAATTTCTAAAATCTACAAAGAACTCAAAAACCTAAACAATAAAAAAATCAAACAACCCACACACAAAATGGGGCAGAGAACTGCACCGGGAGTTCTCAGAAGAAGATATACAAATGGCAAACATATACTTAAGAAAAGGTTCAACATTCCTAATCATCAGAGAAATGCAAATTAAAACATCTATGAGATTCCACCTTACCCCAGTAAGAACAGCAAAAATTAAATCTAATGACAACAAATGATGGTGAGGATGTGGAGAAATAGGAACCCTCATTCACTGTTGGTGGGGATGTAAGCTGGTACAACCATTATGGAAAGCAATATGGAAACTCCTAAAAAGGATGACTATAGATGTACCAAGAGACCCAGTTATCCAGTTACTGGGCATTTACCCTAAAACCTTCAAGCCTCAGATCAGAGATATTTGCTCAAACATGTTTATAGCTGCTCAATTCATAATAGCTAATAGCTGGAATCAACCTAGATGTCCATCATTAGATGAATGGATAACTAAGATGTGGTATATCTACACAATGGAATTCTACACAGCAGTAAGGAAAAATGACACAAAGCAATCTTTTTAAAAAATGGCCAAACTGGGAAGAGATCATCCTTAGTGAACTCACCCAATCACAGAAAGATAAGTGTCACATGGTCTCACTCATCTGTGGCTCCTAATTTGTATTTTTTTTTGAGATGCTGACACACCTACTAAACATCTCCAGGACTGGACAATAGGGATGGTTGGATGGGAGAGCAGGGAAAGGTTGGTGGGGGTGGGGGGGTAAACTGGACCCAAATGGAAATGGTACCATAAAATCCTATAACCTCAAGTACATACTAAAAGGTTAAACCTGCATCAGGTGCTTGGACAGAACACCTGAAACACATGGGCCAGGAGAGGGTAGGATGAAGAGTAACTTCACTCTTATCCTGTTTCTTTCTGTATCACTCTCTCTTCTCTCTCTTCTCTCTTTCTCTTTCATATTACCTATATTTTTTCCTCCTTCTTTTCCCTTGGCACTGACCTGTAACTCCCAATACCAGCATGTGGTTAACATCCACAAGGAGCTGTTGATAAGTGAGACCTACAAGGTTTCCCAAAAGAAGACAGATTTCTGTCAGAATACTTGATGACTCACCAAAGGTTATTGGTAATACCCTATTGTTGAAGACACCATACACTGTTTGGATGGAACATGGAGAGATCTGGATGGAATCTGGAAGAGAGTCAGTCCCCAGACAATTAGCTTGTCTAGTGCCAGAAGGTGCTAAATAAGTGACTGGGGAAAACGATTAACATCTGTTAAGCAACTCGTGGTCTAAGCTACTCAGCAGCAAACAACCTGACATGATGTTCACACAAGTGCAGTAGTGGCACACAGCCATGATGAGTTACCAATTGCTCTAGACTTGGCTGACAGATCCACTCAGTGGAATGGAACCCATACCTGGAAATGGGAAACCATACAGAACCATACCCAAAAATGAACCTGCTCTCCAATATCAAGCTCCCACCAACAGTGGGATACAAGAGGGCCTACACCAATTAAATTCTCCCTAAAATAATAATTGTTATCCATGTATCTTGCACTGACCTCACTCTCCATTGGAGAATCTGTTTCTCTCTTTCAGATGGACGCATATCCTGAGGAGAGAATCATCCCATCTCACCACATCAGGGCACCAGACGAAGCCATTGAGTTATAGGGGAAATGAGCAAGAGTGCTACTTCCTTGGTGAACCTGGTACCAGCACAAGGGTGAAGGAGATAGAAACAAAGGAATCTCAACCCCTACCAAATAAGATATCCAGAGACACAGTGACTCACAAAACCTCGTCACTGAAATAGATCTAAAATGTACCCAACA
This sequence comes from Orientallactaga sibirica, assembly GCA_036365145.1. Classification (NCBI taxonomy): domain Eukaryota; kingdom Metazoa; phylum Chordata; class Mammalia; order Rodentia; family Dipodidae; genus Orientallactaga; species Orientallactaga sibirica. The sequence continues at coordinate 32,920 of JAEOAD010002240.1, read as the reverse complement.
TGGACAGGGAAACTCACGGAAGGGGGGAGGAAACATTGTTAGAGCCATATACAGAGTCATTCTTCTCCCGCATAACTGATGGCTACCCACATAGGGCAAGACCCACGTAACCCATGGGGGAGGACAGGGAGAAGGCTAATGGTGGTACCATCATGGCTGCATATATACATAACTAATAAAAATATATTTAAAAAACATTTCATTCACCTTATTCAAGCAAAACCTGATGGACATAGGAGTCATACATGGATTAAGACATGAATTATCCCTTCAACACCTTACTAATATCTGTTTATTGGTGAGAACCTCTGTTATTCCTGTCAAGGGCTGGAGTGACATGAGTATGGCATGATGTCCATTTATTGATGTTTTTGTATGTTTTAAGCAAATGATAAAATTCTGCACAGGATATTATGTTATTTCATTTATGCACTCAGATAATTTGATTTTGTAAGTGATTACTAATTAATCCTCATTTTCAAATCTGTTTTTACAGCAAAATTGAACACATAGTACGTATATTTTTCATATGTTCATAGTTTATGGCTCATCTTTTCCTCTTTGTAGTAATTTACATGTAGTGTTTGTTACAGTCACAAACCAATATATTATATTTGATATTGGTGAGGAATGCTGAGCACATTGACAATTGTTCAAGAAGTCCACATTTTGCATTAGGCAGGACTCTTTACTTTGCACACATTGGTAGGATTAGGCAAATATGTCTTATGTGTCCAGTAATATGTAGAATAGAATCACTGCCTAAAAATTGCATTTTACCGATCTATTATTCACTTTCATGTACCCTGCAAATGCACACCTAGGCAAACAATGATGTGTAAATGACTATGGTTCTATTTTTCTGTAATCTTGTACCTTTGGAATGATGCTCCCATGTTTAATGTAGACACCATCCTTCTTCCCTTGGGGAGTTCTAGTCCTATGATGGGGGATTGAATCTAGCTGTCTCAATCTCTCATTCTATAGCTCTCTTGCAGTCCCTCTCTCCTTCCTTCTCATTTTGAGACAGCATCTAGATGCACAGCCCAGACAGCCTTGTACTCACAGCAAACCCCCTGCATCATCTTCACAAGTGCTGGGTGGAGAGACATGAGACACTTATTAGTCATGTCTCTCTCACTCCAGCTCCTGCTACCCTCCCTCCAACTACCATGATTCTCCTCCCTGTCCTTTCCCCTTTCTCTTCACTCCCTTCCCCTATGATGTCTTACACCTGGAAGAGGCAGGGCTTAAATTATCAACTCTCCTGTCTCTGTCTGCAAGTGGTTTAGATTACAGATGTGCTCCCATGGCCTTCCCACAACTTCCATGGGGAAGGGAGGTGGAAGACTGGGTCTTGCCATGTAGGTCAGTCTAGTTGTCTGATACTAGGAAGGCTACACAGGTTTGAAATTCACAGCAATCTCATTGTCTCATCTCTGGAATGAGAAGGGTGTGCCACCAAGCTTTGTTAGCTGCTTCTTCATGGCCCCTTCTCACAATGCTCTGGCTACCTGAATGACCAGTGCCAGAAGCTTCCTCTGTCATTGAGTATCCAAAGTCTTTCCCTCTGACCTATGTGAAAAGAATTTAACTTCAGAAACACTCTGTCTCAAGTGAAAATCAAAAAAGCCCAAGTTGTAGGCATGTGAATATGAAAGAGTAAGGTCAGAACCCAGTTACTGTTTCATAGGTTTGCTCTGCAAGATAAGACAGGATGAATACTTGCTTCAGCATGTATATAGTAAAATTGAAATGATACAGAAAAGGTAAGAATGGCTCTTACACAAAATGACAGAAAAATCTGTGAAGTATTCCATATGTTTTATATATTTATTTTCAAGGAGAGAGACAGAGAGAGAGTGAAAGAGAATGGGTGCACACAGCCTCTTGCCACTGCAAATTCATGTGCCATTTCTTTGTGCATGTTGCTCTACGTGGGTACTAGGAAACTGAGCCTTGTCTATCAGGCTTTGCAAGCAGCTAGCTCAAACCACCGAGCCATCACTCTACCCCATGCCCATATTTTTATACACATCCCCACACACATACACAGAATGATTTCTTAGAAACATTTTTCTCTCAAGTATTGTTTTTTGCTATTGTGTTAATTGTAATTGCAATCAGACTTCTCAACCCTGTTGTATATCTTGTTTGAGACATGAGCTTGTGAACACTGGTTTGTTCATGAACTCACTGCATAGCTGAGGACAACCTAGAACTTGTCATTCTCTGAGGGGTTGCATTCATGTGCAATCATGAACAGCTGTATTATAGCATTCCTAAAGTTGTTTCCACATCACTTTCACATTTTTACAGAAAGTCAATACACATGAACATATCTCCCTAAGGCGTATTCCTGTAGTCCTCCCACAGTTTCGACACTTACGGTCTTTTTTGTTCTTAAGGAAAGATCTCATGCTAGCACACGTTGGCCTTGAACTCACAATGATGCTTAGATCTCAACCTTCTGAGCACTGCAATTAAAAGCCTGCATCACCATGCCATACTAACATTTAAGGTCTTTTAAACTTTTTTAAAAATTTATTTTATGTTTGTGTGTGAGAGAGAGAGAGAAAGAGAGGAAGACTTAGAGAAAAAGAGAGAATAGGCATGCCAGGGCTTCCAGCCACTGCAAACTTCAGATGCATGTGCACCCTAGTACACCTGGCTTATGAGGATCCTGGGTAATCAAACTGGTGTCCTTAGGCTTCGCAGGCAAACTCCTTAACCACTAAGCCATTTCCCCAGACCCATCTTTAAGGTCTTCTAAAATGCATAGGTTAAGCTAGTCTGGTGGAGTATGCCTTTCATCCCTGCACTTGGGAGGCAGAGGTAGGATGATCACAGTTTAAGGCCAGCCTGTGACTACATGGTGAATTCCAAGTAAGCCTGACCTAGGGAGAGACCCTACATTGGAAAAGAGAGAGAGAGAGAAAGAAAAGAAGAGAAAAGAAAAAAAGTTCAGGTCTTTGACCCACTTGTACTGAATGATAAGCATCCAATTTCAGACACATATATGAACAGCCTTTGAGGAGCCTGTTACTTCTTCCAAAACAGATCATTGGTAATCATTGGTTGGTTCCCATTGAGATCAGGAACAAGATAGGGTGCCCACTTCCACCTCGGCTCTTCAACATAGTGCTAGAAGTCCTAGCTCAAGGCAGGAGAAAGAAATAAAAGGAATACAAATCGGAAAGGAAGACGCTGTCAGCCCTATTCACAGATGACATGATTCTACACATATGTGACCTAAGAACATCTATCTCAAAACCCAAAAGGTGATTAATTCCTTCAGCAAAGTATCAGGATACAAAAATCAAAACACAAAAATCAGTACCCTTTCTATATGCAAAGGATAAAGATACAGAAAAAGAAATTAGTGACATTGTTCCCATTTTCAGTACTAACAAAAAATAAAATGTTAAAATACATTGGAATAACACTAACCAAGGATGTGAAAAATTTATATAATGAAAACATAAAAACACTCAAGAAAGAAGTTGAGGAGGACTTGAAAAGATGGAAAGACCTTCCATGCTCCTGGATAGGCAGAATTGACATTGTGAAAATAGCAGTCAGACCCAAAGCACTATACAGATTAAATGCAATATGAATAAAAAGCCCAGCATTATTCTTCAAAGAGATATAACAAATAATCTAGGATTTCTGGGTAAGATGGTGGCATAGGAGCCATGCCAAACCAGCCCAGGGAGGGATTTAAGCAAAACCACTGCAAAATACACTCTCCCTATGAAAAGTGCAGGAGTACAGGTTTTCCTTAGACACAGTGGAGGAACAGGAGAGACCAAGATCCACCAGAAAGGAGAAAAAGGCCAGAATCCCACTGAGGAGCTTGCAGCCCCATCACCGCTATCTTCCCGGTGCACTGAGCAGCAGAGACCAAACAAGCGGACTTTCCAACCTCATCAGCCTCCTTGGAGAGTCAAGAAATCTAAAGGAAAGTCAGCTCAGATCAACTAAGGAGCTACTGCAAGAGATACAGGTGGGACTGTGTGAGCAACTCCAGGCTTCCTGAACTCTCCCATCCCCAACCACCAGAACCACAAACCTCTGGCATTCAGCCCCCAGCAGCAGCGCATCCAGCACAGCTGAGCAGAGCTCCAGCTCCACAGCACAACACAGAGGGATCGAGGTGGGCACTCAGCAGTGGTGAGATTGGAAGCCACACCAAAAGGGACTGAGGCCAACTGACCAAAAAACAAAATGAAAACAAACAACAACAACAAAAACGGGTACATAGGCCTGCATTGGAAGTGCTAATCTCTCTTTCTATGTGAGGGGAGGGTATGGGTTATATATTTTTGATTGGCTTTACCATTTTCAAATAAGCTGTACTTGGGGGTTGAATATTTCAGATTTATAAGACCTTTGTCTTTTGCTTCTGTCATTATTGGGGGCGGGGTCTGATCCAGATCCAGGCTGACATAGAACCCAATTCAGAACAGATTCTCTACCTCCTACCTGACAGGATTAAGGCTGCATCTGCCATGTTTTGCATCTGGTTTTATGTGAGTAATAGGGAATTGAATTGGTCCATCCAGCTTTGCAAGCAAGTGCTTTTAACCATTGAGCCATCTCCCCAGCTGGGGTTTTGTGTGTGTTGAGACAGGACCTCACTGTATTGCCCAGGTTGGCTGTGAGCTTGACCTTTACCTCAGGCTCCTCTGGAATATCTAGTAAATGCTCCTGCTTCACTGTCCACAAGCAGGATTTCCAGGCCTACACCGCCAGGCTTGGCTTGGAGGTGTGATTTGAACCCTGGTCTAGGCCACTTCACATGTTTCACACTAATAGGTGATTTCTCACTGAGGAGAAATCAGACAAGAAGTTAATGATTCAGATAAAGTGATGCAGGAACACACAGGCTGAAGAGATGGCTGAGAGGATAAGAGTGTTTTCATTGTATGTAGAGAGACTGAGGGGACCTGAGGCTGTTCTAGATCAATTACCCAGCACCCACATAAACTGCTAGGCATTGTTACACAGGTCTATAATTCCAGTTGTATGGGGAGCAGATATGGGGCTTATAGGAAAACAGCTACCTCTGCAATCAGTAACAGACTCCACCTCAAAACAGGTGGGTCTGGAATGGAGAGGGACACCCAGTAATCTCCTTTGGCCTCCACAGGTGCACATGTGCATGTACACACACACACACACACACACACACACACACACACACACACACACACACACAACAACACCACAACCTACACACATGCACAACTCAACATGTATGGCATAAACACACACAAAAAGAAAAAAAAACTGTCTAAAAGAGTTCTAAAAGAGTTCTAAAAGTGCACATATAGCAAAGGTTGGGCACTGAACATAGAACCCAGCACTAGGAGACTGATGCAGGAGGATGGATGTAAGTTTGAGGCCAGCCTGGGCTACAGAATGGAACCCTAACCCTTGAAAACCAAGCACAGTGGGAGTCTGAGGGGATGAGAAAGAATGACAGATATGTAAAGACACAGCACCAGTGAGAGGAAGAACAAGAATGCTGAATGCCCATCCACCATTGGGCTGCAGAACATATTTCCATACCCTATGAACTTCCAAACTGTCCACTGTGTGTCCTGTGACTCCATTACCAGCACTGACCCCAAGGGCTGGGTACATGCTTCAGTTGTGCAAAGCCTGTGGGTCAGGTTTAATTCCCCAGCACCCACATAAAGCTGGATGCAATGTGGCTTGTGCTTCTATTATCCCAGTGGGACTAGGCCAGTGGGAAGCAGAGCCAGGAGAATCCAAATCTCTCAGGAAGGAGACCCTGTCTCCCTGTGAGTGAAACAGAGATAAGGAGGTTTTCTTCTGACCTTCACATGCACAGACACACACACAAACACAAACACACTCATCATTAACTAAATGTATATGTTTAGAAAGATGCAACTTAAAAATCCTGCAAGCCTGGTGTTGTGAAGACCCCTTCTAATGGAGGGGACACGACGAGGACACCTCTGCCTTACCTCCCTAACTGCAGAGCATTTGCTTAATGTCACCAAAGCTGATGGCTTCTTACCTTTCCCAAGGTAGTGGGAAACCTGAGGGCGCTGAAGTTCCTCTTGAAGTTCTAGGGGCCCTGGGCTCTAACCATGGCCTGCTGCTCTGTTTGTGCCTCTTGTTACCTGTTTCTCTCTGTTTCTCACCATTTCTGCACCTCTTTCTCCAAGACTCTGGCTATATGCATATGGTATTTCCCCAGCCATAATATTGTGCTCAAAGGCTCTGGGTGGGAACAAGAACCACACAAGGAGATACACATTCAGAGTTTTTGCATAAACTCTACCTCTCGACCCCTCACTAGGAATTGCATGCAGAAGGCAGAACTCCAGCCAGGGGGTCAAAAGGGTCAAAAGGATAAATAGTACCTGCCCTGCCTCCTCCTTTCACTTCCATAAAGGACACAGAACCAACCTTGAATGTCCTTGTCTGTATTCTCAGGTACATGGGAAGCCAAGGAGGAAGTATGCAGAGAGCAAGACCAGCCTGGGGTACAGAGTGAGACCATGTCTCTGTCTCAAAGAATAAGTTTAAAAAAATGTAATGTGGTTCAATGACAGAACTTTTAAGCATACACAAATCTCTAAGTTAGTTCCCTAATAAAACACAGACAGAGAAAGAGAGAGAGAAGGGGGGGGGGGGGAGAGGGAGGGAGGGAGGGAGGGAGATTGGGCTCTGAGAGTAAAAGGGCAAATCAAGTGGCAAGGAAGTAGAAATCCTGCTACCAGCTCCTGTGCCACGACCCCAGGTACTGATGGAAAAGCCTCCTGGGGAAGAGATGGAGAGAAACCTAAAGATAACCAGGGAAAGAATGGCCAGTTGCAGCAGAAAAAAAAGATGAGTAGAGCTCAAACAGCTGGTTTAGACAAGGCAAAGAGATAACTGCAAAAATTCAGAAATGGGGAGATCACAGAGATTCAGATATAGACAGAGAAACACAGAGGGGCCCAGGGAGGCTGGGTCTGGGTGGGATCAAGAGTCCTGACATGGCCTCCTGGGCTTGAGTCCAGGAGACACTGGATCAGATAGAAAAGGGTCCTCATAACAGTGTGACAAAAGTCTCTTCAGTTCAGCTTGCCTCAGTGTGCCTTGAGAACCCCCTTCCTGTGCCCAACACTCCATGGCCACAGACTCCATCTCCAAGAGACCTTGCCCCCATACTCCACATGGAATGGAGGTAAGGATTCTAGTACCTCCCACACAGATACTACCACCGCTCCCAATGTGACACTCCTGTTCCCTGAGTGCCACAATGTGCACAGCCTCAAGGGGAACCACAGACAAACCATGGTACTAACCACCCTGATGTCTTCCTGAACCTCTGTCTGGCAGAAGAAAACTTGCTGAAGGTCTCAGGTTCAGCCAGGCTGGCTAGTCATAGCACGTTGTCTCCTGAGAGTCAGGGTCTGATTGGGTCTACCTAAGAACACCACAGTCCAAGGCAGAACACAGAACACAAATAGATGGAGGTTTTGGTTAGCTGACAGACTGAAAAGAACACATTGTCCAAGGGACAGATATGAGATTGTAGAGATACCTACTTGAAATGTCCTGGAAACCATGTAGATGGGCTCAGGAATTGGCTGGCACGGGATTCTGTGGGACAGAACCCAGAAAATTGGAGCCAGCAGACACTGTCTTACGGTTGTTATAAAGGAGTCACAGTTTACCTTCCTGGCTAAGGAATCCAGTCCACAAGTACATAATTTTTGGCTATCTGGATATAAGGTTCCCTGCCTTACTCTATCCACAGAATCTTGTTAAAGGAAATACCACAAATTTTCAAGTATAGACGTGGAAAAGGAAGAAAGCCATACTCAAAGGTTAGTTAACTTAGGACATAAGTAAGCATGGTTAACTCTACTTTAATATGATTTGAAATATTACTGTATAAAAGAAATGTCCTCTGTATGTTGAGAAACTTCACAGCAAAAGCTATTAATACTGCTGGATTCTTGACTCTTAGAGACTAGTCAGATACCAGACTGAAGGAGTCATTTTCCTGTCATTCCTGATTCTGTCTTTCTCTTGGCCAGGCCTGCACCCACCAGATCTCCTCTAACTTCACTCCTCCTTCAGATCTGGTCCCCATGCTCAGAACCCCTCCAAAGCTCTTCTTTGGGACCATGTTCACTGAAGTTTCCTGCTTCAAAACCCTTCTTTCCACATAGTCCTGATTGCTACAGGCTGCTCCCCCCACCCCCAAACTCTTACCTCTTCCTGCAGAACCTCATATAGTCCTTCACATTCATCTCATCCTCACTTCCACACTCAGGATGTCACTTCCTCCAGTTCCTCATCTCCTCCTGAGTTACTGGTGATCAACCCTCAGTCAATGACCACCTTCACAAGGTGCTCATACCCTCCCTCACACCATGCCTTCTTCTCTTTACATCTGTCATGTCTGTCTTCCTAGCACAGAGTCTCCTCCCACAGACCATTTAGTCTCTCATCCACCCTCACAGATTATGGACCTTTGACCACTGATGTCTCCCATCCTATTGAGACCCCTCTGAGCCCAGTGAAGAAGCTTTTCTTGAGCCTTGCGATAGCAAAGACACTGCATTACCTGCCCCAGGGAGGCAGCCAGTGCAGGATTAATCCTGACGTCAGTGTCTCTTCCCATACACTGAGCCACACTCCACACCTCTCCTAGGCTTGATGGTCACAGAAGGGAAAATGGTGGGCTCTAAAGCAGCACAGGCCCCTCCAAAGTGGTTAGCTATTCTTGCCTTTCTGTGCCCACCACACAGCTCAGCAGGGAGTGCCATCATCCCATTCTCCTGAAGAACAAAGTGAGTCTCAAGAGAGCACATGGCTTCTCTGAGATCACACATAGAGAAGTTCATTGAGAATGGAGATGAGGGCTCTGTCCATGCTGGAACCATAGTTTGGCTGACCACTGAACATTTATCCTCTTGGGTTTTGGGTCACAGCTTCATCAGATTGAGTCTAACTAAATTAAGCAGGCTGATCTTGAACACTCTATGCAGCTCATGCTGTCCTAGAACTTGCAAAGACTTCCCCCTTCCTAACCCTCCTCAGAAGCTGGGATGATAGGCATGTGCCACTATGACTGGTTTGGTAGTGAGACGTGAGACCCTCATGTGGCTAAAGGCACTATCCTTCTCACCCCAAATTAACCGAATACTGGGAGAGGGGATAAGTGAGAGCATGCTTCCCCCATGAGGCCTCTGTCCACAGCTGCTCCTGCAAGCCTTCCTCTATCTCAAATAACCACCCAAAACTGTGGTGTCCCAGGCAAGGTTTCTTTCAAGCCCCCCATGATTCAAACACCCACCTTTCAATAAACGAGTGCTGTCCATCAATGCAAGACTATTGAAGACACCTGCCCAGACAGATGACGCTGAGCAAATGAGTGGCCAAGACACCCCAGGGAATGGGAACAGAAGGAGACCCAATGGATGTGCATCCACATGTCAACCATAGTTTCAAGCACTGAACTTTATTACAGGAGCATTACAGTTGGACAGCCAAATTATACAGTTAATCTTGACACTCTAGCAGCCATGCTGTCCTAAATTCATCCTTCCAATATCATTGCTCTGGGATGCCACTCTCAGTATTAGACTGGTTTCAGTGAGAAGAAGAGAATAGATACAATGAATATTTCATTATAAATACTGGGGGATTTGTTAGATTGGATTACAGGCTATGAGCTGGGCAGTCCAACAATGACTGCCTGCAGGTTGGAGAAATCTGGGAACTCCCAGTGGCTGATTCAGTGCATGAGACTGGATGATTCAGCACTGACTTTCAATGTAAGACAGAGACAGGTCAAAGATGCAGAGACAAAAGGTCTTCAGTCCCTGTTGGAAGGCTGAAGGAAGCTGAGTTCAATGGATATGAATGATATCAGCAGCAGGGTGAGCATTACCAGTGAGCATAACAAAGGCAGCCAGGCCAGAGGCCCTGATTTCCTGGAGCTACTTTTTATCCACAGCCTGTCACTTGAAGGGCTGGTCCACTCTAAGGAGCCACTCAAAAGAGAATGGTTCAATGAGCTGGGTGTGGTGGCATGCTTTTAATCACAGCACTATGGCTGCAGAACAAGGAGGATCACCTGAGATCAAGGACACCTGAGACTGCATGGTGAATGGATGCCAGGTCAATCCTGGTACTAGAGTGAAACCCTACCTTGAAAAAAACAAAAACCAAAAAACAAACAAAAAAACCAAAACACAAAAGTGTGTTTTTTAATTCCTGATCTGATTAAATTAACAAAGGTATTAAATTGTTCCACATGTATGTGATATGTGACATTATACTTCATTCTCCAGTCCCTTCCCCCACTGACCCTATCTGGTGGGATCCCTTTCTTCCCCTAAATACTGTCAATATAGCATTCCTGACCCATTTATTCCATTTATTGTGAGTTTGAATATTTTGATATTTCCATTTCACTTTAAAAGGAAAAGAAACAGATAAAATTCCTCCTGCCTGAGGCTCTCCATTAACTAATTTTCCAGGTTCCTGTCCCATCTATCCATGAATTATGAGTTTGAATATTTTGATATTTCCTTTTCATTTTAAAAGGAAAATAAACAGATGAAATTACTCCTGCCTGAGGCTCTTCATTAACTAATAAAACAGGGCTATTGTGGTGGTTTGATTCAGGTGTCCCCCATAAACTTAGGTGTCCTGAAGCTAGGTTCCCCGCTGATGGAGATTTGGGAATTAAGCCTTCCTGGTGGCAGTGTATTCTTGGTGGTGGGCTTATTGGTGATATAGACAGTTTCCCCTTGCCAGTGTTTGGCACACTCTCCTGTTCCTCTTGTCCACCTGATATAGGCCAGGAGGTGATGTCTACTTTCTGCTCATGCCATCATTTCCCCCTGCCATCATGGAGCTTCTGCTTGAGTTGGTAAGCCAAAATAAATTCTTTTTATTTTTTTTCCCACAACCTGCTCCTGGTCATGTTATTTCTGCTAGCAGTGTGACCCTGACTGCAACAGTTGGTACTGAGGAGTGGTGTCATTTGCTCTTAGACATCTGACTGTGTAGATTTGGCCTTTTGGAGCTGATTTTTAAGAGGAATGTAGAAGGATTTGAAATGTTGTCCTAAGAGATGCCTTGCAGTGCTGTAAGTACAGGTTGATGGACTATTCTGGTCAGAGTTAAAAGACCTGAATGCAGTAAGAACTATGGACTGTGAGGTTTGGCTTATAAGGGTGAGAAAAAGGTTTGCTTGGACTGGGCTAGAAGCAGTTTGTGTGAGAGGCTTGCTGATGTGCCCATGTCCTGAGAATCTTGTGCAGGGTTGCAGTGCGTAGAAATAGACTGGTGTTTGCAGAGCGATATGGCACAGAAACAAAAACATTGGTGAAACTTCTGCCCATTCAGCTGCAATTATATGAGAGATTGCAACCTTTGGATACTGGGGCAACAGGAAGAATGTGGATTCTTTTTTTTTTTTTTTTTTTAATTATGAACTATTAAGTTTATTCACTGAGAAATTACAAACTGGGTGGTTTTAGGAAACACACTGTCCTGTGAAACAACTGCATAGTTTATAAGTTCATTTAAGAGAAATTGAGGTTTGGGGGAGAAAACTGGAGTAGAGTAGCAAGCATGTGGACTTAAGAGAACCAGGCTGTTTCCAAAGAGAAGTTAGAGGCCTGGAGATGTGGATTAGCAGCTAAGGAGCTTGCCTGAAAAACCTAAGGACCTACATTCAACTCCCCAGAACCCATGTGAGCCAGATGCACATGTTGACACATGCTTTCAGAAATCGTTTGCAGTGGCTAGAGGCCCTAGAATTCCATTTTCTCCCTCCCTCTCTCTTTGTCTCTCTCAAATAAATAATAAATAAATAAAATATTTCAAATAGAAATTAGAATAAAGCTTCAAACAAATGGATTAGAGAGAAACTGAGGCTTTAAAGACAGATGAGAAGCCAAGCGTGGTGACACATGGCTTTAATCCCAGCACTTTGAAGGCAGAGATAGGAGGATCACCATGAGTTCAAAGCCACCCTGAGACTACATAGTGAATTACAGGTCAGCCTGTGCTAGAGCAAGACCCTACCTCCATTGATGAGGGGGAAAAAAACAGACAGATTAGAGTAAAGTATGTGGAAAGTAGAATCTAGGAGCTTGTGTAGGGAAACTTGACTAGAACTGGCATGGGATCTGCCATTTGTATGATGAGGCTCAGAGGAGAAATGAGTTGTGAAGTTACACTCACAATTACCCCGAGTTTAAAGAAATTACACAGGTAGCAAGCCTAGAGTTGGTGAGAGCACCCATGTGGTAGATATGGAGTATAAGAAAAATACACAAGTGTAGATTCAGAGACCAGAGGAAAGTTATGCATGTAATCAAAGAGAGAAGTCACCCCAAACTATAAAGCAGAGACAAGCAGAAAAGCCCTCCAAACCAATCTTTATGCCAGGCTGGGTGAGGGAGAAGCCAAACTCATGTGTGTCCTTATGGACCAAAGGAAGAGAGATTATGGAGTCATTTTTAAGGGTCTGAATGCTGAAGAAACATCCTGTTCTTCAAAGTCTGCCTTATCCCCCCCAAGATTAACAAATTGGCACCCCATCTCGTATTATGGAGTTTAAGAAATGCAGGAAAGAGAGGGTCATTGAATTTGCAACACAGTCTTGTGTTTTGGAAATGGACATAGGCAGTGTGGAGCAGGTTTGCTGGATGCCTGCATGGAGAGCCTATGGAGCTGTGAGGATGGACCATGGTTTGCTGTGGAGACCAAATGGAGATGGTGGGACCAAGAGATGACTGCTAAGGAGAGCTGCTGGCCTGGATGAAGTTTCCTAGGACCTTGAGTAACCTACCTGGAAGGGTGGAATTGGAACTCCAGAGACTTGTTGCTGTTAGAATTATCAAACATGGAGACTCGTCACTGGCTACAGTTGTTGGACTTGAAACTGTTTGTTCTGTTTAAATCTTGTATTGGTTGAATATTTCTTTGCTATGCCCAATGCCATCTTTTGGAATTCGCTTGCAGTGGAGGCCCTGACACACCCATTCCCTCTCTCTTTCCCTATTATTCATCAAATAAATAAATAATACTAAAACATGCCTGTGTGCCCATGACAAAATCACAACAGCAGGCTGAGTAGCTTCCTAATGCACAGTAGCAGGTGGGTGTAACCTAAGATCAGCAGAGCCCAGAGACACCGTTCAGGTCACAAAGGATGGAGCTCTGAGCAGCTGGGAGACAGAATGAAGCTGATGACTCAGGAATAGATATGAGCTCATGCAGGTGTTCAATTCCACAGGCACAATTTGCAATAGCCTAGAAAGCTTCCAGGAGGTGAGGAATCTGGGAGTCCTAGGGGAAAGAACCCAGGAGGCAAGAGATGCAGAGCATGGGAAGCTAGTGAACAGTGTTACATGTTATCTGTGTTACTGTTTCTCTCCCTTGCCGTAGAAAGCCAGGCATGCCCTCACCATGTCTACATCCTAGGGCACAGTGCCCTCTCTTGATCACACTGCAGCAAAGTTTCTCAAGAAATTCTACAAAAATTTAAATTTCTATCTGGAAAATTAATAAGGTCAGACCTCAAGGTCATATCTGCTCTAGCTTTAATCATAAATCAATATTCCTGTAACATTATTATTTTAAGTATACAGGAGGAACATTCTAAGTACATGGGTAACCACAGAAGATGTTGCTAACTATGCTCCAATTTTCACTCGCAGCTCACAACAGACTTTACGCAGACTCCAGAGTGAGGGGCTCCTTTCCCTTCCCATGTCCTTTTAATTTTACCCATTTTCTTCTCCTTATCCTTTTCTTTTGCCATGACTTCACCCTTCAGATCTTCTTAAAACTCCCCCATTCCTGAGAACTGGCCTCCAGTCTAAAATCCCCTCCAAATCTCATCTCCCCTCAGAACCCTTTCCTGAAGTCTCCTCCCTCAGACCCACACTGCCTGCCCCAGACCATGACTTCTTCCTTCACACCTACAAGGCCTGTCTTCCTCACACAGATCCTCCTTCCACAGACCCTCTAGTCCTTCATCCATCCTCAGAGATTGGGGAACAACAGGAACTCACGCTTCTCCCACAGTTTTTGTACTTAGTGAAGACACACCCACTGGCGTATATGTCCCATGGCAGCAGGCAATGAGGGAGAATCCCACTAAATTCCCAAACCCTGGCATCAGCTTCCTTTACTGTACAGTAAGCTAAGCTCCATATCCCACTGTTCTCCTAGGTTTTATGGTCCCAGGGGGAGGGCTGGGGGACTGAGAAGCAGGTCTAGTCTCCACAGAACAAAGTTTTCCTCTTGCTATGCTGCAGTCACATCACACTGTCCAGCAGGGAGCAACTACTCCATTCTAGAAGGAGAATAAAAACTGCACAAACCACAAGAATTGGCTTCTCTGAGGTGCCACTGAGAGGTGCTTGGGAATGAACTTAAGGCACAAGTCATGGTGGGCACATGTTCCGTCACTGAAATTTAAACACTTGGTTTTTGTTTATTTGAGAAAGAATTTCACTAGGTAGCTACATCAGCCTTGAAAAACCTCTGTAGAGCAGATAGGTCTGAACCTTGTGCTTCTACCTCCTGCCTTAGGCTCCTGAGTGGCTGGGATAACAAATCTACACACAGATACTTTTTGGAAGTGAGACTGAACCCAGGTCTTGTCCCCCTCCCCTGTTTGACCATTACAGGGAACTGATGGGGAAACATCCAGAGAGAGAAGGAGTCAGGAAGGGTGAGAACTCCGGGCGTGGCTGCTCCTGGTAGTCTGCATCCAGTGTTAACCATCCACCTGGGATGGATCTCAACCAGAAAAAATCCCTTCCCAAACCAGGGCTCCACAGTGTTCACTGTCTTATAGATACACCAGAGGACAGAGAGACAGAGACAAATATGAGGAACAGAAAGGGACAGGGAGCTGCAAGTTGGTGGCTCATGTTTATACATCTCAGTATTTGGAAGACAGAAGTCAGAGTATTGCTGCAAGCTTCAGACAAGCCTGGGCTACATAGTGAGTTCTAGCTCCATTTTGACTGTAGCATGAGACACTGTCTGGAAAAGGAAACAGAAAAGGAAAACAGGGAAAGGTGGAGGGGAAAATAGACACAGAGAGAGCCTAAGTAGCAATGGAGGTCAGATTGGCCCTGGGCAGGACTAGGGTCCATGCCTCATTCCTCTGCCCCTGAGTATCCAAAGCCTTCCCTTCTGACCTCTGTCACTCAGTGAAAAGGATTCAACCCCAGCAGTAGCCTTGTCCACAAGGAAAACCAGGAAAGCCCCAAGGTTTAGGCCTGTACTTCAGGGAGAAGATGGAAGCAGAGTGCTTCTGCCCTGCCTCCCCTGCTCCTGTGATTCTGAATCATGTCCCAAGCCAGCTGGACCTGTCCTCTGCCATTCAGGCCCCCCCATACACGCACAGGGACTTGGCTGAAAGGGGAGCTGCCTAAATCATCTCACCCAATAAGAAAGTACATGGTATCTGGATTCCAATCCATGTGCAAGTGACCCTAGTGCCTCAAGGAAGTGCATCCTGGGGAAGGCGGGGTGAGAAACCCAGATACACTAGGGAAACATGAGCCAGTGATTACAGAGCCCAAGGAGGAGGATGCTCACATGCATGGAGTTCCACGGTCAGAGAGAGAACCACAGAGACCCAGAGAAAGAGAAATCAGAGATTAAGTGATAGACAACTAGAGATTCAGAACCAGAGGCTCAGGAGAACTCTGGAGGTGACATTTCACTGTGAGCTTTGTTGCTGAATCCCTGAGGACAGGCAGACACAGGTCTAAAAACCCAGGGTAGGGGCTGGAGAGATGACTTAGCGGTGAAGGCATTTGCCTGTGAAGCCTAAGGACCCCGGCTCCATTCTCCAGGTCCAACATAAGCCAGATGCACAAGGTGGCACATGCATCTGGAGTTTGTTTGCAGTGGCTAGAGTCCCTGGCGCGCCCATTATCACTCTCTCCCCCTCTGTCTTAAATAAATAAATAAATAAATAAATAAATAAATAAATAAATAAAAAAAAAAAAAAAAAAAAAACCCAGGGTGTATAATGGTGATCTACCCATAGAGGACCAGACTACCCAAGCCATCATCCACCTAGCTGAAAAAACTCCCTTTAACTCATCCAGCAGTAGGGCACCTGGAAAAACCACCCTTTCTGGCGGCTCCATTCCCTAATGTTCCCCAGGATCTATGGATGTGGTACCATGCCCCACTCACCCCACAGCAAAACCACAGCCCTGGTGCCAGGCAGCCCCATCTGCAAGCTTCCCCATGAGGCTTTCTTTGGAGCCCTCCACCTACAAACTCTGTGGACCCCGCCTCACCCCCCAGGGCACCTGCGGTGGCTGCACGCCTGCGGGCTGCAGGCCTGGGCACATACATGGTGTAGACATGGGGGTGAATACTTCCCTCCCCTGGCTCAAGGGCCGCACACACTCCATGGAGAAAGAGGCGCCCAAAGAGCGCTACATCCGGATGGATGTTCCCATGCAGGACAAGAGAGGATTCCAGGGTCCAGAGAGCACGCTGCCCCCGCACTGCCGCCCTGGCAGCTCCCAGGGTTCCACCAGCAGCTGCACGCCAGCCAGCGGGCCACAGGCCTGAGCACCCACGTGGTGCGCTTATGGGGTGAAAGCTTCCCTCCCTTCAAAGGCCCCGCACACTCCATGCCCAGAGCGCTGCAGCCGGGGCTGGGGTCTCCGCACTGATGGGAGAAGGTGCCACTCTACCGCACCACAGAGCCACAGCCGGTGGAGAAGTCCAGGGCAGCGCTGACGGAGAACTTGGGCCTAGGGACTCTGAAGCAGAAGATTAGGAACCAAGGCCGCCATGCTGATCTGCTGCTTACAGATTCCCTGCCCTGGATCAGAACGTCACACTCACCATTGCTGGATTCCTGAGCGTCCTTCTCCAATCCCTGAAGCACTGCAGCACAGGCCAGAGTCTGGAGCCCAAAGTCCCCAGACTCCAGAAAAGGAAATGATCCAAGTGCAGATCCAAGGAGGCAGACTGGCAGCGTGCTCAAACACAAGGTGCCTGTAGGGTGGAAGCCCGCCCCCTGCTCTCCCTGTGTTCCTGGAAGAACAGTGTGTTTCATTGGACGGTGCTTCAAGTCCCACCCTCTCAGGCACTGACTGACAGTAGATGGCAGGAAACCACCAGCAAGCAAATGAAGACACAGCCACAACTCCTTGCCCACTGCTATGATTTCAGCATTTGGGAGGCTGAGACAGGACAATCAGGAGTTCAATGACAGCCTGGGCTATATGAGATGCTGGTGTAAAGTGGGCAAAATATTGTTATTTGTTTACCTCAAGCTTTTCTGACCAAAGGACACACTAGACCCGGTCAAGCATCCTCCTGTGGAGCCCTTGCCTTTAGGCACACATAATGGAGGCCACCACCCGAAGTTGATCTTTCTGACAGATAAAGGACAAGTTCCAGGAATCATTAACATAGGCCTTCTTGCAAAATGCAGGTGTTTACTTTTACCTAAGGAATGGGACAACCCCTCTGTGCAAATGTACCATGACCTTCCTGTATTATCTCTTTGTTTCTAAATATCTTTGTGATTACATAGTATAGAATGTTTCTTGCCTCTGTTCCGCCTATGTAATCTATGTACTGAATACCTTGTGACTTCTTGTAATAGCCTGCCCCCATTTTTACAGTAACTTTATGCTTTAACTCCCATCCTGTTTTTTTCTATGAAAATCATGTGATTATTTCCAATAAAAAGCTGGCATGAACAGTACAATGCTACATCTCGAGGACCCAAACTCTAGGTGTAGTCCTGGTGTGCACTAGCTTTTATTTTCTTTAGTCCTTTTCTTTCTTTCTTTTTTTTTTTTGGGGCTTAGGAGACAGGCGACTTACCTGGTAAGCCATCTCTCCAGCCCCTTTTCTTTCTTTTTACCCAATAAAACTTTGCCTCACATTCAGTGAGTCAATGGTCTTACTTGTGCAACATCAAACCCCATAACACTGGCTCAAAAAACTATAATAAATGATATAAAAGTAAACATAAAGAAATAACAGATGGGTGTGGTGGTGCATGCCTTCAATCCAAGCACTCGGGAGCCAGAGGTAGGAGGATCACCATGAGTTCAAGGCCACCCTAAGAACCCTGAGAATATGTAGTGAATTCCAGGTCAGCCCAGGCTAGAGTGAGACTCTACCTGAAACAAACAAACAAACAAACAAACAAATGCTTCTCTGCTGTTATTTTAAGGCAAGGTTTCCTGTGAGAGACAGAAGTGCCAGTGCAAACTTTGCACTTAATCTCGAGTCAGTTTAGGAATTATATAGAAATGTATTTCACAAATGGGACAAGAAAAGATCATTTCAGGGCTTCTGGCTAAGACCATGTGCAGTATAACTGGGGAAATTATGACAATCTTACCTTTCTAACTTCTATGAATTTTCACAACTACTGTTTGGGGCAATCAGCCTGAGCTTTGAAATGGGAAGCAATCCCCTAAAACAACTCCAATTGGAATCACAACCTTGAAATATTTTTAGATGTAATAGAACCTCAGTAAAACCTACAAAACTTTTGGTATATGTTGTGTTTATCTACAAAGTTAACCAATCTGTACCTAAATGTAAAAGTAGCATCTTTTGTCCAAATCATGCAGTTGATTCTTATAAGCCTAATGTGTCAATAGTTTAGAAACTATTGTGGTGTTCGAGGTTAGGCATGGAATGGTGAGCACAACCCCAGGGCCCCTCTTCACTCATTACATTACATTTTTAGGAAAATTTCCTTTAGAATCCCTGTGTTCAAATATTAGCAAATGTACCAGCAGGCCTGTGAGGAATCTTCACTGCTCCACATGAAGAGTAAGATAAGAACCCAATTACTGATTCATAGGTTTGCTGGATGGTAAGGCAGGAGGAGCAGCATGTACAGTAAAATTGGAAAGATGCAGGAAAGGTTAGAATGGCTCCTGCACAAGAATGACAGGCAAAACTTGTGAAATATATTGCATAGCTGTATATACAATCATAAACACATACAAACAAATGTTTCTTTTTTAAGTTCTTTTTTTGGGGGGGGTTGAGGTAGGGTCTCACTATAGCCCAGGCTGACCTGGAATTCACTCTGTATTCTCAGGGTGAACTCAAACTCACGGCGATCCTCCTACCTCTGCCTCCCAAGTACTGGAATTAAAGGTGTGCACCACCACTCTGGCTTTTTTTTTTTTAATTCTTTCACATAAATATTTCTTAGATAATTGAAAATCAAGTATTGTCTTTCTTCTTTCCTGTAAGAATATTATTTCCTGTTGGAAATAATACTCAATCTTATAAGACATAGTAATATTGACTCAAAATGTGACCCTTAACTAGGAAAAATACAATCTGAAAATCCATAATTGCAATGAAATAAATTAACATATTCTTTTTCATTTATCCTTATTTCTTCATAAGCAGATTTATTATTCATCCATGATACTTGTTGCAGTTACCTTCTCATTTCTAGAACAAAGTAACCAAACAAAACAGCTCATGGGAAGAAATAATTTATTTTGGCTTACAGACTTGATGAGAGGCTCCATGATGGCACAGGGACACTACAGCATGACAGTGCACTGAACACTGGCAAGGAGGAGCTGCATGTAACACTCATAAGCCTGCCCCCAATAGCAAACCTCCACCAGCAAGGCACCAGTTCCCAAATTGTCCCCAGCTGGGTACTAGCATTCAGAATACATGCATTTATGGGTGACACCTAAGTCAAACCACCACAGCACACCATACTGTTAATTACCTACACCACAGCAAAAGGGTAAAACCTGTAGAAAAACAGAAAATAGAGAAACAGAATCTTGAAGACTCTAGGATGGGGCAATTGCCCATTTTACACAGGGCTGCAATGAAAAGAACATTTTCTATATACCCTTGGGGATTTGAAGAAAAGGCCAAGTCATTGACTGAGAGCTTCCAGGAAAAAAAAAAAACCGAAAAAAAAAAAAAAAAAAGGAAAAAAGGCAGCCAGATGTGGTGGCACACACCTTTAATCCCAGCACTTGGGAGGCAGAGGTAGGAGGGTCACCATGAGTTCAGAGGCCACCCTGAGACTACATAGTTAATTCCAGGTCAGCTTGGACCAGAGTGAGACCCTACCTTGAAAAACCAAAAAGAAAAAAGAAAGAAAAAAAAAAAAAATGAACCTGTGGGAAAGACATCACAAAAGTGGCAAAAAGGAGCCTGAGGTTCTGAGAGACTCAGTTTTTTTACCTATTTTGTTTTGTTTTGTTTTTCTTTTTCTTTTTCAAGGTAGAGTCTCACTGTAGCCTAGGCTGACCTGGAATTCACTATATATTCTCAGGGTGGCCTCAAATGTTCCCTTGTGATCCTCCTACCTCTGCCTCCCAAGTGCTGGGATTAAATAAAATAATGCCACCACACCCAGCTTAACTGTCTTAACCTTCTCATTTTATTCCTCTGCAGCCAGTCAGAAGTAATACTTGACAGGCCCTTTGGGAAGCTTTCCCAAAATCCAGACAACACTTAAAATGCTATGTAATGTTGAGTGTGGTGGTGCACCCCCTTAATCCCAGAACTTGAGAGGCAGAGGTAGGAAGATTACCAGGAGTTTGAGGCCACCTTGAAACTACATAGTGAATGGCAGTGAGACCCTACCTACCTCAAAAAATTTTCTATGTTTCACATTTTACACTGCCTTAGGTGTTGTTTGTTGTTTTCAAAATATGATTTTTTTAATGTATTGGTATAGAGTGAGAGGACACAGTAATGGTTTTCATTTTCATTCAAATATGTCATGCATTTTGATCATATTGCCCCTTTATAAACTTTTATCACTCTCTCTCCCCTCTCTGTAGTCTCCTTCATATTTATAGCCTCACTTGTACATACATATAAATCCATACATATATGCATATCTTGGATATTATAGCAGTGCTGCAATAACCATGGATGTGGAGTTATCTCAGCAGTCTACTGACTTAGATTCTTTTGGGTATATTCCCGGGAGTGGTACAGCTGGATCATATGGTAGCTCTATTTCAGTTCTGAGGAACCTCCACACTGAGTAACAGAGTTTGCAGACTCCTTTAAATTCATAACTGGAGTATATAACCATACTTTCCAACTTCTTATCTTGGTTTTCTCCAGCATTTTTGTTACTTGTTTTCTTAATGTAGTGGGAGAGCAGAGATAGGAAATGGACCTCCAAATCCAGCAGATGTATTCCCTCAATTAAATAAAGATTTGGATGCTCCAGGAAATAAGATAACACTTAGAAGAGCAGTGAAAGCACAAACAGCAGACTATATTTCAAGCAAAAAGCTCCCTTCAGGATGGAAAAGACCCAAGAGCTGGGAGTCCATCTGAATGGCCTCTGGGAAGGGTTCTTATTGAGTTCAGTCAGCATATCACTACCCCATATGTTAATTAGGGATCAGTATACCGCTTTTTGCATTCGTCCATTTAAGTATACAGGACTTCTGTCCTTTTAAGGACACTGTAAAGGGCATCAGTGTCTATTGTTCTTAAAATTCAGACTTTGTGGTGATTTTTTGGTAGTCACCACTTTAAGGGTGGCCCCAAATCTCACTGCTGGCCCACACAGTCAGCTTCACCACACAGGAAGGGGAGGAATGGCCACAAGAAGACTCTGGTCTGACAGAGGAGGGCGCTCCAGTGCAACCTGCTTGAGCACACTGGGGAGAGCCTTTCCTGACTCTGTCCTGCATCACAATCAAGGCTGAAGGTGCCTGGGTGGGAGAACAGTCATCCAGATGCAGAGGTGTCCCAAACCTTTTAACCTTCACCCTATCTGCCTATATTTCACTAACCCATATCACCAAAGACTGCTCTGACTAGAGTAAGATGGAATATCAATGTATGTTTGATTTGCATTACCATAGTGGCTAAGCATGTTGTGTCTTTATTCCCCCACATTTAGTGGAGCAGAGGGGTCCATTGTGTGTAGCTTCTTTTCACTATGGAATTATCCATCAGTTGTGGCATTTTTGCAGTTGTTTTTATTTGTTGAGTGCTGTGGGAATTTATGCCTGGTTCCCTGAGCATGTGGCCTAAGGATCAGCTTCTGAGCTCTTCTCCACTTGAACTAGTAGAGATGGAGTACACCTCTACCTACTTCAACATAATTCCTCTCGAATATTGGAAATATTCAATTCACAGCATTAGGATAAAGTGAAAATCCAGCCAAAGACTTAATCCTAGATGCACAAATCCTAATATAGAAACATAAGTAAACATGAAAATTGAAGGCATCTTGATTAGAGGTGAAGTCTTACTGTGTGCTCAGGCTATCCTTAAATTCATTGCCCAAACAATCCTCTTCCTGGCTCTCCAGAGTATCTAAGAACAAAGGCATCTGGCACCACAGCCTGGATCTGCAGTTTTTAAAAATAGTTTATTTATTAATTGATTTGAGAGATAGATGATAGATAGATAGATAGATAGATAGATAGATAGATAGATAGATAGATATGCTTGGGCCTCTAACTACTGCAAACGAACTCCAGACACATGCACTACCTTGTACATCTGACCTAAGTGGGTACTGGTGAATCAAACTTGTTTCTTAGGCATTGCAGGCAACCACCTTAACCAGTAATCCATCTCTCCAGCTGAAGGTTCAATGTTTGTTTGAGAGGGAGAAAGAGGCAGAGAGAGAGAGAGAGAGAGAGAGAGAGAGCATGCAAGGCCTTCCAGCCACTTCAAAGGAAGTTCAGATGCATGTATCACTTTGTGCATCTGGCTTTTGTGGGTCCTGAGGAATTGTGCCTGGGTCCTTTGCCTTTGCACGCAAGTGCCTTAACTGCTAAGCCATCTCAACAACCAAGGTCTATTGTTTTTAATGTAATATGAGAGAATTGTATTTTAGAAGATCTAATTTGAAAAGTAGATTTTTGTCTTAATTTGGTTACATGGTGGAAATGCAAATATCTCTTCCTTTCTAAAGTCTCATTAAGACTTTTCCACTACCAGGCTTCTGGGTAAGATGGCGGCATAGGAGCCACACCAAACCTGGTCAGGGAGGGAATCAAGCAAATCTACACTCTTCTGAGGAAAAGAGCAGAATATTTTCTCTGGGAAATAGCGGAAAAGCAGAAGACAGCCAGAAACCCACTGTGGAGAGTGCGGCCCCCAGCAGCTCGCTCCCCAAGGGCTCCACGCCACGGGCTCCCCATCCGCAGGCTCCCCATCCGCAGGCTCCCCATCCGCAGGCTCCCCATCCACAGCCTCCCAGCGGCTCCGCTCCACGCCGAGGGCATCCCAGCAGCTCTGCTTCACGCAGCGGGCTCCCCAGCAGATCTGCACCAAGGCTCCAACCCTCGGTTCAAAGCTGCCACCCAGATCAGCTAAGCCCCGCTGAGCTTCCACTGAGCTTCCACTGCAAACGCCGGCCGAACAAACAAACAAAAAAAAAGGACTTTTCAACCACATCAGTCTCCCAGTCTCCTCACAGAGCCCAGAAATCAAAGAAAAATCTGCGGAGCTACTGAAAGAGACACACACCATGAGCTGCTGCAGGCTTCCGGAACTCGCCCATCCCCCAACCATGAGTTTCCCCAGGGAATTGGTAGAATCGAGCAACAACTAGAAGCAGATCTGAACCACATCGCCAACACCGGACCCAGCATACCTGACCCAAGCTCCACAGCTCAGGGAACGAGGTGGGCACCCAGCATTTGTGAGTTTAAAAGCCACACCAAAAGATAACAAAGGCCTGCATTGGAAGTGCTAACCACTCTTTCCAGGTCAAGGCAGGGTATGTATTACATATTTGTGGGTGGCGTTACCATTTTCAAATAAGCTGAATATGAGGGGTTGAATATTGCTATCTGTACTACTTATACATTTAAAGGGCCTTTATCTTTTGCTTCAGTTATTATTGAAGACAGGGTCTGATTCCCAAGCTGACAGGACTAAGGACATGGACCATCACATGCCCTTAGGGATTTTGACCCTATAGGACTGTTTGTTTCAATTCTCACACTTGTATACTCTGTGTTCATGTTAATTGAATGTGTATTTTGCTCTGTTGAAGTTTAGAACTTGCCTCTAAATTGTTCCACCAGTCCACTACAATACTTGCTTAACAAGCAAACTCAACAGCTAGGAGTACTTCTACTTAAGTACAAGTGCTACACTTGACACCTTAAACTCATATCCTGAAATTATATAGGGTGGATCACAACACCTAAGAACACTGAAGATAAATAGGAAACCTAAGCATCAAATCAATCCAGGATGCAAAAGTCACTACATTATAATACAAGAAACACAAAGAATCAAGACAATGCAATCCCACCAAAAATTACAAATCTATCAGAATGGTTCACCAATGAGACTGTTTTAGAGGAAATGCCTGACAAAGATTTAATGGGAATGATGATATCTATGCTCAAAGAAATGAAAGAAGAAATGAAAGCAATCCGAGAAGAAAACAAAGGAATTAGAGAAGAAAACAAACTGTTGAAGGAGATTACAGAGAAACAGTTTAATGAAATAAAAAGGTCATTAGAGGACATGAATAAGGAAATAGAACTACTGAAGACAAACCAGGCTGAAATCCTAACTCTGAAGAACACAGTCAGTGAAATAAAAAACTTTGTGGAAAGTCTCACTAGTAGAATGGATGAAGGAGAGAACAGAATATCTAAACTAGAAGACCAGGTGGCAGATCTATCACAGTCCAACAAAGAGAAAGACAAGCTAATAGAAAGGTATGAATGGGAACTCCAAGACATGCGGGACACTATGAAAAGATCAAACATAAGAATTCAAGGTATAGCAGAAGGGGAAGAATTTCAATCCAGAAGCTTAGTAGGTGTTTTCCACAAAATCATAGAAGAAAATTTTCCCCAAATTGGGAAAAAAATGCCAATGCAGATACAAGAAGCATTTAGAACACCAAACAGACAAAACCTAGAAAGATCTTCTTCTTGCCATGTTATAATTAAACTACTAAATACGCAAACCAAAGAAAATATATTGAAAGCAGTTAGAGAGAAAAAGCAAATGACATTTAAGGGAAAACCCATCAGGGTCACAGCAGATTACTCAACACAAACCTTAAAAGCCAGAAGGGCCTGGAGTGATGTATTCCAAGTTCTTAAAGATAAAAACTGTCAACCAAGATTACTTTATCCTGCAAAGCTTTCTATCCAAATTGATGGAGAAATAAGGACATTCCACAACAAAGACAGGCTAAAGGAATTTATGGCAACTAAACCAGCTCTACAGAAAATACTTGCAGGAATCCTTCATGCTGAAGAAAAAGCAAAACACACACAGCAGGAAATAGGAAAAAAGAAATCATACTCAACAGTTAGAACAAGTGAGTAAAATGAAAACCAGGAAGAACTACAAAACACGAAAAATGGACAGATCAAATACATATCTTTCAATAATAACTCTTAATATCAATGGCCTCAATGCCCCAACCAAAAGACATAGACTTTCAGACTGGATTAAAAAGCAAGATCCTACCATCTGTTGCCTCCAGGAAACTCACCTCTGATTAAAAGATAGAAACATTCTTAGGGTGAAAGGTTGGAAAAAGATATTTCAAGCAAATGGACCTAGAAAACAAGCAGGGGTTGCCATCCTAATTTCTGACAGAATAGACTTCAAACCAACATTAGTGAGGAGAGATAAAGAAGGTCACTTTATACTGATTAAAGGAACACTCCAACAGGAGGATATCACAATCCTAAACATTTATGCTCCCAACACGGGGGCCCCCAATTACATCAAACAAACACTATCGGACTTAAAGTCAGAGATAACACCTAACACAATAGTAGTGGGTGACTTCAATACCCTGCTCTCATCACTTGACAGGTCTACCCAACAAAAAATAAACAGAGAGACATCTGCATTAAGTGATATCATGGAACAAATGGACCTAACAGATATATACAGAACATTCCATCCAAATACTGCAGAATATACATTCTTCTCAGCAGCACATGGGACATTCTCTAAAATAGACCATATGATAGGACACAAACCAAATCTTAACAAATACAGGAAAATTGAAATAATCAATTGTATGCTATCTGACCACAATGGGATTAAACTGCAAATCAGCAACAAGAAAAACTACAGAGCATACAGAAATTCATGGAGACTAAACAGTACATTATTGAATGATGTATGGGTCATTGAAGAAATTAAAAAGGATATCAAGAAATTCATAGAATCAAATGATGATGAGAATACAACATACCAAAACCTTTGGGACACAATGAAGGCAGTCCTATGAGGGAAATTTATAGCTCTAAGTGCCTATATTAAGAAATTAGAGAGTTCACAACTAAACAATTTAATGCTTCACCTTAAGGCCTTGGAAAGAGAAGAACAAGGCAAACCAAAAATCAGTAGACAGGAAGAAATAATAAAGGTTAGGGCAGAAATTAATAAAATGGAAACCAAAAATACAATTAAAAAATCAATGAAACAAGGAGTTGGTTCTTTGAAAGGATTAACAAGATTGACAAACCCTTAGCAAATCTGACCAAAAGAAAGAGAGAAGAGACAACAATTGATAAAATTAGAGATGAAAAAGGCAACATCACAACAGATACCAAAGAAATTCAGAAAATCATACGGACATACTTTAAGAATATATATGCCTCTATGTTTGAAATCCTGAAAGAAATGGATGATTTCCTTGATTCATATGACCTACCAAAATTAAATCAGGATGAGATAAACCATTTAAATAGACCTATAACAACCACAGAGATCCAAGCAGTCATAAAAAGTCTCCCAACTAAAAAAAGCCCAGGCCCAGATGGATTCATTGCTGAATTTTACCAGACATTCCTGGAAGATCGAATACCAATGCTTCTCAAAATTTACCATAAAATAGAAGAGGAAAGAATTCTACCGAAATCCTTCTATGAAGCCAGCATCACCCTGATATCCAAACTGGACAAAGACAGGTCAAAAAAAGAAAATTATAGACCAATCTATCTCATGAACATAAATGCAAAAATTCTCAACAAAATACTGGCAAACAGAATACAAGAATATATCAGAAAGATTATTCACCCTGACCAAGTAGGCTTTATCCCAGAGATGCAGGGATGCAAATCCATAAATGTAATACACCATATAAATGGTCTGAAGGACAAAAATCACATGGTCATCTCAATAGATGCAGAAAAGGCATTTGACGAAATCCAACACCCCTTCATGGTGAAATTACTACAGAAACTTGGAATAGAAGGAACATATCTCAACATAATAAAAGCTATTTATGACAAACCTACAGCCAACATAATACTAAATGGGGAAAAACTTGAAGCTTTTCCTCTAAATTCAGGAACAAGACAAGGGTGTCCACTTTCCCCACTATTATTTAATATAGTATTGGAAGTCTTAGCCATAGCAATAAGGCAAGAGACAATCATAAAGGGGATACAAATCGGCAGGGAAGAGGTCAAAATATCATTATTTGCAGACGATATGATTCTATACCTAACAGACCCTAAAGACTCTACCAGCAAACTGTTAGAGCTGATAAACACTTTTAGCAATGTAGCAGGATACAAAATAAACACACAGAAATCAGTAGCTTTTCTATACACTAACCACAAACGTGCAGAGGATGAAATCAGGGAATCTCTCCCATTCACAATTGCCTCAAAAAAAAAAAAAAAAAAAAAAAAAAAAAAACCTTGGAATAAACTTAACCAAGGAAGTGAAGGATCTCTACAATGAGAACTTTAAAAAACTCGAGTGACAAGTTGCAGAAGACACAAGGAAAAGGAAAGACATTCCATGCTCCTGGATTGGAAGAATCAATATTGTGAAAATGTCAATCTTACTAAAAGCAATCTACACATTTAATGCGATCCCCATTAAAATCCCAATAGCATTCTTCACAGAAATAGAAAAAACAATACTAAAATTCATCTGGAAACACAAAAAA
Organism: Orientallactaga sibirica; assembly: GCA_036365145.1. NCBI lineage: Eukaryota > Metazoa > Chordata > Mammalia > Rodentia > Dipodidae > Orientallactaga > Orientallactaga sibirica. The sequence goes on along the minus strand of JAEOAD010002240.1, from coordinate 4,962 downwards.
CCTCGAATAGCCAAAACAATTTTGCGTAACAAAAATCAGGCAGGTGGTATAACTATACCCGATTTTAAGTTATACTACAAAGCTGTAGTAACAAAACCAGCATGGTACTGGCACAAGGACAGACAGGTAGATCAATGGAACAGAATAGAAGACCCAAATATTAATCCAGACAGCTACAGCTACCTGATTTTTGACAAAAATGCCAAAAATATTCATTGGAGAAAAGATAGCCTCTTTAACAAGTGGTGCTGGAAAATTGGACATCAGTATGTAACAGGATAAACATAGATCCTTGCCTCTCTCCTTGCACAAGAGTCAAGTCCAAATGGATTAGGGACCTTAATATCAGACCTGAAACTCTGAAACTGCTAGAGGAAAAAGTAGGGGAAACTCTTCAACATATTGGAATAGGCAAGGACTTTCTGAATATAACTCTAATTGCTAAGAGAATAAAACCACTAATCAACCACTGGGACCTTATGAAATTACAAAGCTTTTGCACAGCAAAGGACATTGTGAATAGAGCAAAAGACAACCTACATAATGGGAGAAAATCTTTGCCAGTTATACATCTGACAGAGGATTAATATCCAGAATATACAAAGAACTCAAAAAACAGAATAACAAGAATTCAAACAACCCAGTTAAAAAATGGGCTACGGAACTAAATAGAGAATTCACAGAAGATGAAATACAGATGGCATATAAACATCTAAAAAAGTGTTCTACATCCTTAGCCATCAGGGAAATGCAAATTAAAACCACTTTGAGATTCCATTTCACTCCTGTCAGAATGGCTACCATCAAGAAAACAAATGACAATAAGTGTTGGCGTGGATGCGGAAAAACAGGAACACTTCTACACTGTTGGTGGGAATGTAAGCTTGTCCAGCCATTGTGGAAATCAGTGTGGAGGTTCTTGAGACAGCTAGAAATAGATTTACCATATGATCCAGCTATAGCACTCCTAGGCATATATCCAGAGGACTCTTTTCACTACCTTAGAGATACTTGCAAAACCATGTTTATTGCTGCTCTATTCACAATAGCTAGGAAATGGAAGCAGCCTAGATGTCCCTCCACAGATGAGTGGATAATAAAGATGTGGTACATTTACACAATGGAGTTCTATTCAGCGGTAAAGAAAAATGAAATTTTGAAATTTTCAGGGAAATGGATGGATCTGGAAAGGATTATACTTAGTGAGGTAACCCAGGCTCAGAAAGCCAAATGTCACATGTTCTCTCTCATATGTGGATCCTAGCTACCAATGTATAGACTTGTGTGTGAACTGGAACCAAAAATAGGTACCAGAAACCAGTAAGCGGGTAAAAGGCTATAAGGGAGGGAAGAAAGGGAAGGACTTAAGTGTATGGTAATGCACATATGTAAGTAGAAGAACTGAGTACAGGGAGGGGAATGGCCTAAGTGAGGCTATGGGAAGAGAATGCATACAAAAAGGGCAGGGGGAGGGTCAATCTAAACTCAAGATATTATCAATAAGACATATGTAAAATTACTTTTTTGAATAAGGGCACGCCTAGAAGGTGTAGACTGTTACTAGAAAATTTTCAGTACCTGGGATGGAATACCTTCCAGTGAGTTGTTGGCCAAGGAGGTCCCGGTAGCCTCCAAAACATTAAAGGCTTTTGCCAAAGCCCTTGGTTTTCCTAGAGAAACAGATAGTAAGACCCTATTGCTGAAGACATCTCATGCCTGAGAGGCAAGGTCACTGAGAAAGCAAGCTGGTGCTGAGCAGAAAACCTTCTCCCTGTAGACCAGCCAACTGAAAGCTGGAAAAAGCTGCACTGCACGCAGCATATGGGAGACAGAAGCCATCAACAGTGAAAACAGTGGATGCTGAATACTCAAGCTTGGCCAGACAGGCCCAATGACTGAAAGGGTGCAATAGTGGCGTGTCTGCTCTTTGGGTAACCAACTGCTCCATAATTGGACTGAAGGCCCTCTCTACAGGAGGGAATACATACCTGGTACTGAAAAACCTAAGTAAAAGTCTATGGTAGGTGAGGTCATGAGACTTGGGGGGTATAAGCCTGCTCATGTCTGACTAAATGTATATATTATTCCCACCAAGCTCTCCTGGGGACACTACACTAAATGTTCATGTTCACATATTAATGCTACTCTCACTTCTGGCTAGAGAAGCTTCTCTTTTCAGATGGTGATGACCACTGGGATCACCCAAAAGGCAACATAGTGCTGAGAAGAAGGGATGGAGGAGTGCCTAGCACTGAAACACCTAGGTCACACCCTCCAATGGCTCAGGGACCATTGCGGAAGAGGGGGCGGATAGAATGGAAGAGCCAAAGGAAGGATATGACCTCTTACTATGCAGCTGCCCAGACAGAAATTGGCCTCGATATCCATGATCTTGCAGTGCCTAGCAATACCTTTGAAAGACCCTCAAAATAGAAGAGAAAGATGATGTCATCAAATTAGGAGAGAGACTAATGGAGAGAGGGAGGGGATATGATGGAGACTGGAGTTCTAAAGTGGAATGGGGAGGTGAGGGAAATATCAGGTGGGGTTTTTTTGGTATGTAAGATTAAAAGTCAATAAAAAATAATAATTAAAAATAAATAAATAAATAAAAGATTTTTCCACTACCAGAATAAATAGAAATGGCCAAGCAACATCTAAAAACCTGCAAAGCAAAGGTACTCACTCCTGTCACAATGGCTATCATTAAGAAATCACAGGAGAGGAGACAGAGGTAGGAGGATAGCCATGAATTCAAGGCCACACCGAGAATACATAGTGAATTTCCAGTCAGTCTGAGACCCTACCTCAAAAAAACCAAAAAAGAAAGAAAGAACGAAAGAAAGAAAGAAAGAAAGAAAGAAAGAAAGAAAGAAAGAAAGAAAGAGGCAATCAAATTAGGGCTGGAGGGATTGCTTAGTGGTTAAAGCATTTGCCTGCAAAGCCAAAGGACCCAGGTTCAGTTCACAAAAACCCACTTTAGCCAGATGCACAAGGGGGTGCATACATCTGGAGTTTGTTTGCAGTGGCTGGAGGCCCTGGTGTGCCCATTCTCTCTCTCTCCCTCTTTGTCAAATAATTTTTTTGAGAGAGACACAGGAGAGGCAGAGACAGAGGAAGAGGAAGAGAGATAGCCTCTCAGCTGCTGCGAACGAAATTCAGATGTGTTTGCCTCCTTGTGGTCAAGTGTGGCATTGCGCCCTTTGCATCTGGCTAAACGTGGGACCTGGAGAATAGAACCACTGGAGATCAGAACCAGAGTTCTTAGGCCCAGGAGGCAGGCACCTTTGGAGGACATCTCTCCAGCCCCAAATAATTTTTTTAAATATTTATTTATTATTTCATTTATTTTTGGAGAGAGACACACAGAGAGACAGAGAGAGAGGGAGACAGAGATGGGCATGCCAGCGGTCTCTCAGCTGCTGTGAATGAAATCCAATTGTGTGCTCCCCCTTGTGGTCAAGTGCAGAATTGCGCCCTTGTGTCACTGCATCTGGCTAAACGTGGGACCTGGAGATTGGAACCGGGTTCTCAGGCTTAGAAGGCAGGCACCTTAACCGCTAAGCCATCTCTCCAGCCCCCAAATAAATTTTTAAAAATAAAAATAAATAAATCACATGAAAATAAGTGGTGGTGAAGGTGTGAGGAAAGATGAACCCTTCTACACACACACACACACACACACACACACACACACACACACACAAAAAACCTGTATTTAAAAAAAGGATGCCCCCTGAAGAATAACAGTCAATGTGGTCCTTTGGCTTCCACATGCATGAACACGCATGTGCTCTCACAAAAACATAAACACAAATCACATATGAGTTATACTTTTTTGTAGAGAGACACACAGAGAGACAGAGAACAGAGAGAAAGGGAGAGGAAGACAGAAAATGGGTGCACCAGCAGCCTCTTCACCACCACTGCGAACAAAATCCAGATGCATGCACCTCCTTATGGGCAAGTGCGGCATTGCACCCTTGTGTCACTTTTTGCATCTGGCTAAATGTGGGACCTGGAGATTGGAACCAACGTTCTTAGGCTTAGCAGGCAGGTGCCTTAACTGCTAAGCCATTTTTCCAGCCCTGAGTTATACTTTTGAGTTGGAATTGTGCCCAGTGATAGAGTATCTGCTGCACCACTGCGATAAGATTTAAACTTAATATTACCAAACTTTAGGAAGCTTGTAGTTTAGGAGAGGAGAGAGAAGTAAGCTATGGTATAATTTTGTTAGTCACCTTCCCAGAGGAAGACATAGGCGTCCTTGCTGGAATTCAGGGAGAGGCCATTGTGGTTAAAGAAGGTGAACAATGATGCTGAGACAATTATCATCCATTACCAACTCTGGGTCTAACAGCAGAGTGATGAAAGTATCCACAGAACCTCAGAGAGAGAGAGACAGAGCCAAGAGAGAAAGAAACACCCTGCCAGAACAATAGTCAGGAAAATTTAGACAGTACCAGAGCTAAGCAGCCATAGCAAACCTGATAGTCAGCTCCATGGGCCAGATAGAATTCCAAAGTGAATCTTGTGGCCTGGGCTCTTCAGGGTTCAGGATGTAGCTCTTGCTCTTATGGTTAATCTTCTGGCCCAAGCTCCATAGGGTTCAAGGTGAAGTCCAGGCTCACTCACAACTTTATATGGTCCCAAGCTATTTAAGGTTCAGGACAGTGCCCAGACTCCTGTGCTTAATCTTGTGGTCAGGACACATTGTGATTCAGAGTGGAGCCTCAGCAAAGGGAGCTCTGGTGTGCTTAATGTCAGTGTGTTAGAGTCTTGTAAACCAAGTGCTTCTTGTGTTCACATAGTAATGACTTCACTATTAAATAATCTCTTACAGAGCACTAGGACCACCAGTGACTTTCAAATCAGCACCAGCATCCAAATCAGAACAACACTTGACATTGCAAAGGCCACAGGTTAGAGGCTCTGTCTGTGTGTATGTGTGTGAATGCATGC